>OZ059827.1:53481169-53732548 GCA_964057195.1 Orthosia cruda
GTGGAAATAGAGGCGGTTTACTTTAAAATATGATATTAAACAAACAGACAAGTTTGCTCATTTAGAATATCTCTGCAGGGGAAAGTAATAGTAATTTTTTTAAGCACCTGTCACATTATATCCCATCTACCGTTGACTGGTAGATAATGATTATGGCATTAATTCCGTCTATGTAGGTACCTTTATATTGCATGATGTTTTATATCTATATAATATTTTTCGTGACTTCGTTCCTGTGAACTTAAACTAACTAAAATCTCAAAGGAGTCTATGGGAGTCAGCCATAGTAAAGCTTTCTTTCAATAAGAGATTTTTAATAAACTTTCAGATTTAACTTCCATACAACAAACATACATACTTAGAAACGAACAAATAATCTTATCGACTTCTTTAATGTATGTATTTTAGTCTATAGTTTAAGTTGCTGAAACACACAATAGTTCATAACCACATTAAAGACATTCTATCAACGGAAGCATCGCGATAGCGATTGAAAACTATAGAAATGCCAAGCGCTATCGAGATGTCATGTGACCAATCCCTCACATTTTGGCGTTTCGAATATCGCCATCGCTGATAGAATGAGACTTTATCAAGAGACTCAGAGCGATTTCATGCGCCATCTTGCAGCTCTTGCTTGCTCCTTCGATTTTAAATTTACCGGTACCGTTATCATTTATAATGGATTTGATAAAAGGTTGAATACCCATGTCAATGCTTGGCAGGTTGATGAAAGTAGAAGTGAATACTATACCCAAGATACCTTTCAAGTTTATCAATATTCTGAATATGGCATGTATTTGAATTTGTTCCCTTTGAAATGGGTTAGTATACGTGAAAGTTTTGTAAGTTTCACTTTGAAAGTGTTCAGACCTTCTTAGAATTTGTTTGAACTAGCTTTACGACTCTACAATAACTGGGCTTATAGTAAAAATGTGGCATTTGTCAAGTCATATTGCTTAAAATATTGCTACTCAACGTCCTGTAGACACTCACAAAGATTGTATCCACAGATGCCTCAGCAAGCACAGTTAGAGACGACATTGTAAACAGTTTCCTTAAAACTAAGCTTGTCAGTGAGTATCACTGCTTATTTTATGAACTTATGACGGCCCGTGACGTTTTGACTGCAATGAACTAATTCTGATGGTTGAAAATTGCGCTGAGCGTTTCTTTCATGGGCATTCTTTCCATATTATGACTATAGTTCCCGCCAAACCTTTTGGCCGCCCTGAAGTTGGCTTGCCGATGTGAAAAGCGCAGTGCGGTGCTGTTTTTGTGTGAGATTTACTACTGCGCAGCCATTTTAGCCAACTTCAGGGCGGCCACGAAGTTTGACGAGAACTATAATGGCCTTCATCAGGTCCTTTAAAATGCAGGTATATGGGCAATTGGAGCACTCCAGGATGTGAGTTTATTATTCTTGATAGGGGCACCTCACTTGTATCATTAATGGTACCTATCTAAGTTGTCTTGACTCCTGTAACTTTCCTGTCTCATCTACTCTATGTCAAACTTTACACTAATCTGTTTCATGTACTATAGTGATCGTCATCATCATGTCAACGGGGAGACGGCCACTGTTGGACTATACGTCGAGATCAAGCGTTGCCAGTTTCACCGTCCTGTGAGAGTTCTGACTTGGCGGTCGCATAACATAAGGCTTAACTTTGCAAGGCCTCGATCGCGTATTGGAAGGCTTAACGTTGCAAGGCGTCCCACAAGTTGGACCGATTAGAAAAACCGTAGGATTTGTAAACCAAGCTTCTTGTGCATGTATATAGTACATGCATACGAACAATTTATACAATATTAATAACAGTTTATACAATATATCAAGTAATAAACTGCACAATTAATAATGTTAGTACATAAACTCATTCATGTTTTTTTTCAGCATAGAAATTGATTCTTACTGGGAGTTGGGAAGAATTTGCTCCATATTAAGCAGTGCTGAGACGGTATTAGACATGTTTTCGTAAAGTCATATCTTGAGGCATGTTTGTTATTATACCTAACAATTAGGAACTGCCGTGAATATTACGTACTTTACCAAATATTTAGATTAGGCTGACGAGCAAATACCATCAGGATTTATAATCATTCTCTTTTGAGTTTCTTAAAAAAATGTTTTAATACGCCTACTCACTATCACTTTAGGTTTTAATTTGGGAGAATAGAGCCTTTTTCAATTTTATGCGGGTAATCAATCAATTGCCCTTTTATCATTCATCTGTGCTCAGTCACCTGTACAACCCACGGTAGATTCGCCTTGTATAGGCACGTTCGCCAGTATTGTATGGAGAATTGTTAACAAAAAGGTGCATACGGTGCAGCGGAGTTAACGTATCGTAATTAATTTTTTTATGGCGAAATACGATGTGTGTTTGTCGACACAACGCTCAATCTCGAATTAAGGGGCTGAATACTCAAAATAGACTTTCTTTTAAACATTTTTTGCCAAATCAAAAAAGAAGATGTGGCAGCAGAAAAAAGATATGTTAATTTTGATCATATTTCCGAAAACTTTGTTGTGGCCGAAACATGTTTACGTACAAAAACCTCGATACAATTGAATGGCAAAGTAACCTCTTACCGTGATCTTCAAAAGGTTTTCCCGGTAATACTGACCAGCGTACGTTTGTAAAATTAACAACAATAACGTATCATAACAAGACGCAAAACTTCATTGTCGGATATTTTGAAGTTTCATTCATTATTTTTAAGAAATTAATATTATTATATTTTATAATAAAATCCATACAAATTCCATCGTGATTCTCTTTCCATCCAGTGCAATTCGACAGTGATCGCTTTATGGCGTTGTTAGGAGGACGTATGTCGCTTTTTTTCACAAAATGCAAAAACATATTCGATTTATTTCTCGTCAATTCAATCTGTCAAAAAAATATCAGGTATAATGCAGCCAGATCTTGTAGCCTGGTGGCTTTAACTAGAACCAACGAAATCACAAGGAATATTGTCAAACTCTGTATTATTTTTATTCTCTGCCACTAACGCTGTCACTAGCATTTACATTTTTGTTGTATTATAAACGACTCATGTCGTTTAGTTTACTTACTAATTCCATAACTAAAAAGTAATTAAACCTCATTAAAAATTTAACTAATGTTATCTCAAAAACGGCACCACGTGACCTTCTCACCCCAGAGGGCTGGTGTATATCAAAACCACTGACCTCTATCATACATTGTACACTGGACTTCATATTATCGATGACAAAATGAAGACATTTGATTATCGCCATTTTGGCGCTGATAGTAACGTGAATTAATGTGAGAGTCGCATGGAACTAATATTAGAGATGGGACACAGCTTTCGGTAAAATACTTTTATGGGTTTTATCGATCGTGAGAATAATTTAATACGTAAGAGAGAAAAAAAAACAGTTATTTTTATTATAATTAATTTTTAAGTAATAGAATAATTGCTGTAAAGGTTACTAAAAAAATTTTCAGTCAGATTGCAAGCTATAAACTAGTGGATAGCGTGCTAGTAAAGTTATAGCGCATTACTGTCAGATCAGTGAGATTTAAATATGGGGTTAGGATAACAACTTATCCTAAAAACTATCACATTTGGTATCTCCTCGCTCAAGTACACTAGTTGTACGCCCATCGGATTCGTGAATGGAACATCATTTATATAATAATAATAATAAATGAGATGGATAATCATTTACAACGGACGTATTTCTCGCTATCATCGCTGAGATCCTGTCTCTGTAGTGTTAAGGTGCAAATAGGAGTGGTATCGCATTCCAACAAGGTGAAGACTTTAACTCTGTTTCAGATGCAGATAATAAATTATTTGACTTCAAAACATTTGTTAATATAATTATAACTATCATGATATTATTCCAGAATTAATTCCAGGCTCAGGAACGTGGTGATTGATACAAGAGAGAGGCCTGTGCTCAGCAGTGGGCGAAGTCGGGCTGTGGATGATCATGATGATGATTCCAGAATTTAGTATTACACATCGCTTTTGAACATATTATTACTGATTATTAGGCATTCATATACCTAACATTCATCACCAATACCAATATGTGATATTTAGTTCCAACCACAGATTACCTCCCAATAGATTCCGCATAATATAAGACAACTTACGCGCACCACACATCAGCCTACTTATTTATTTATTTATTATATACTTTATTGTACACCAAGATAAAAATTTATCAAAAAGACATCTTATAACAAAAACAAACATACAACAGGCGGCCTTATCGCGAACCGCGATCTCTTCCAGGCAACCAAGAATGGAAAGAGACAGCCTGGACACAATATGGGGTTGCACTTGGTGCAAATTTTACAACAAATAATTAATTTATTAAGAATGTAGATACTAAATACAAAATATAAACTAAACAAAATAAAATAATAGATACATAAATACATACATACAACTAATATACAGACAAGAAAACAATTCAGCTTATACAACATTATGATCACAATGACAAGTAGTGCTCCTTCACAAGTCGCTTAAAAACAGGCAGTGATTGCGCGCGCCTTATAGTCACAGGCAGTGCATTCCATAGACGAGTGGCCTGGACAGTAAAAGATTTGTCTAGGAAGGTAGTGGAATGCATTGGCATTTTAAGTTTCATATTATCCGATGACCTAAGAACCTTAAGGTGCGAGTCACACAGAAACTGAAACCGTGTCTTGAGATAAAGAGGGGTAGAAGGAAGAAAGAGAATATTATATAGGAGAGAATGAATATGAGCATTCCGGCGATGGCGAATTGGCAACCACTTGAGTTTCACACGAAATTCAGAAACATGGTCATATTTGCGCAAACCAAATATGAACCTTATACAAACATTTTGAAGCCGCTCAAGTTTATCAAGTTGCACTTCAGTGAGGTCAAGATAGCTGGCATCAGCATAATCAAGGATGGGTAGCAGAAGAGATTGTGCAAGCGCAATCTTGGTTGCAGTCGGCAGAAAATTACGCAGTCTTCTCAAAGATCCAGCAGATGCGAATAGCTTGCGGCTAACTTCCTGTAGCTGGGCAATCCAAGAGAAGTTTTTGTCAAGGAATATACCCAAGTTCTTAACTTTCTCGCTAAAAGGGATAACAGAATTATCAAAAAAAACTTGGGGTAGAGTCGTCCAGTCGATCCTTGAGACCGTTCTTGAACTGCCCACCACCAAAACTTGCGTCTTTATGGGGTTCACCATAAGTCCGAACCTCTTGCTCCAGTCGCATATACGGGCCAGATCACTATTAATTAATACCGTTTTAGCCACGTACAAAATGGGGAATTTAAAGTTTTCTTTATTACAGACAAAAACAAAAATTATATTTAAGTGAAAGTTTTATTTATTAAACACGTACAAGTTGAAATTATCTATTTAAATACGAAGTTGCATGAAATGTGTTACATTTGTACTATTGAGCACGATCTTTTTTGTATCGAAACTTTTTTAAGAACAAAGCAACTCAACCAATAAATTAAAAAAAAAGACTCTTTATCTCACTTGTGAATAATAGTAATAAAAAAGTCACAGTTTGATAACAGGTGTCATTATGTGCCTAGTTGCGGTGAAATTAAAGCCACTTTATGAGCAAGTGTGTTGAAATAGTACATTATGGTACAAGTGTGTAATGTTGGTGATTACCGCTGAGGCGCCATTGAGACCCGAGCCGTTAGGTGAGGGTCTTAAGAGAGCCGAGGACGGTAATCATCAATACACACGTGTATCATACGACGTTTTTCAGCACACTTGTCAAGAAAATAATACTAAAAAATCATTTCCAACAGTAAAAACGAGCTGTGAAATTTTTTTCGCAATGGCGGGCAAAATTAATCAGTTTTCCTATGCGCGCGCATCTATCAATGGCGTTCGGCCATAGACTAAAAATAATGAGTAATCTTTTTTTTTGGCTTTTCGCGGATACCGTTTTAGCCACGTACAAAATGGGGAATTTCAAGTTTTCTTTATTACAGACAAAAACAAAAGTTATATTTAAGTGAAAGTTTTATTTATTAAACACATACAAGTTCTTCTTCTTCTTCTTTTCGTGTGAGGTGTGGCCACCTCTGGTGTCAGAGTTAATTAAGCCGCCTCTGGGAATCCCCACAGGCCTCTGACTTGGCTAAGTCAGAGGACATACAAGTTGAAATTATATATTTAAATACGAAGTTGCATGAAATGTGTTGCATTTTTACTATTAAGCACGATCTTTTCAAGTTGGCTAGAAACCGCTGTAATCAGATGGTAAGAGCTTCAAAACGCCGATACATTTGTGAAAATGTCCTTAATTCTTCACCGGCTGACATATGGAAGTTTCTCAAATCAATTGGAATCACGCAATCATCCTCTCATACTGTATCATCTCATATGTCTCTGAATGATTTAAATAATCACTTTTCATCGTCAGCAATGCTCTCGGCTGTTGTTAAGAATAATACTATTCGTGATATTACTTCCATGCCAATTGTAACTCCCGAATCTTTTTCGTTTTCCCCGGTGACCGACGCTGAGATCCTCAAAACGTTCAATGCAATTAAGTCCAAGGCTGTCGGCTGTGATGGAGTGAGCAGATCCATGTTGTCCCTCATTTTCAAAAGTATCCTTCCCATTATCACACACATCATCAACTTCTCACTGCAGGCTGGTGAGTTTCCTACAACCTGGCGTAAGGCATTCATTATTCCTCTTCCAAAAATTTCCAACCCCACCTTATCTAATCACTACAGACCAATCTCCATTCTCCCTTTCCTATCTAAGATCCTGGAAGCAGTTGCTCTGAACCAAATATCCTCCTTCGTGTCCCGGAATAACCTATTGTCCCCTTTCCAATCTGGTTTTCGGCCCGGCCATAGTACAGCCACAGCCTTGCTTAAAGTTACTGAAGACGTCAGGAACGGCTTGGAGAGTTCGAGGTTGACGGTGTTGGTTTTAATAGATTTCTCCAATGCATTTAATACCGTCGATCACGACATTCTCCTGGCCATCCTGTCTCAAATTGGGGTTTCTTCGTTGGCACGGGCTTGGTTTTCATCATATCTTCGTGGTCGCCAGCAGGCGGTACGTGCTGATCAGAAATTCTCTGATTGGTGCGCGCTAGAAACAGGCGTCCCACAAGGCGGTATACTCTCTCCACTCTTATTTTCTTTATTTATTAACTCTATCACTACTATTCTCAAATGCTCCTACCATCTGTATGCTGACGACCTGCAGCTCTACGCGCAAGCTGACATACTCAATCTGGATGACTGCATCTCGCTGTTGAATGCTGATCTTCAAGCAATCGCTGACTGGTCTAGCAGATTTGGCGTTACTGTCAATGTCAGTAAATGTCAGGCTATCCTTATTGGTAGTTCGTATTATCTACGAACCTTGGACACTAGTCTTCTAATGCCGCTTAAGTTCGGCAATACTGTTATCCCTCTCTCGCCTCACGTTAAAGACTTGGGCCTATATATTGATGACAGATTAAGCTGGAATAAGCAGGTCGCTCAGATTAGCCAGAGAGTCACTTTCTCACTGCGGTCTCTCTATAGATTCAAACATTTTCTTCCGTCCAGCACCAAAACCACCTTGGTTCAAGCTCTCGTATTGCCTATAATCGACTATGCTGATGTTTGTTATTCTGATCTATCCCAAGAACTTCTTAACAAAATGGATCGACTTCTTAACAACTGTATTCGCTTTATTTTCGGGCTTCGTAAATATGATCACATTTCTACCTTCCGTTCTCAGCTTAAATGGCTGCCTATCCGTCAGAGGAGATCCCTAAGATCCCTCTGCATGCTCTTCAACATCATGAACGATCCTTGTACTCCTGATTATTTAAAACAATATTTTAAAGTGTTGGGCAGTTCTCACGATCTTAACCTTCGAGCTTCCAAAAACTTACTTCTCCAAATTCCTTCTCACCGCACTGGGTTTATATCTAATTCTTACGCTGTCTCTACTATAAAACTCTGGAACGTCCTTCCCCTTGACATAAAAAAAACTGAGAGTAAATTTTCATTTAAGCGTAGAATCCGGAACTATTACTTGTCCTCTCTTACATAGCTCGGTCTTCGTCTTAGTTATTATGTTTAATTTCTGTTTCATTTAGAATATGATATTTATTATAATATTTATTAGTCTATTGTTTTAGAAATTATTTATGTATTTTATTTGTTAGATAGTTTATTAATATCCGACTTTAATTATTGTTCATTTTTATTTTGTACTCCTACCACCTGTTTGTCCTTTTTAACCCAAAGGTTGACTGGTAGAGAATGCCTTGCTGCATTAAGTCCGCCTATGTATCACCATTGTACATGAAGTTTAAATAAATAAATAAATAAATAATCTTTTTTGTATCGAAACTTTTTTAAGAACAAAGCAACTCAAACAATAAATAAAAAAAATAAACTCTCACTTGTGAATAATAGTAATGAAAAAGTCACAGTTTGATAACAGGTGTCATTATGTGCCTAATTGCGGTGAAATTAGAGCCACTTTATGAGCAAGTGTGTTGAAAACATTATTAAATAGTACACTTGAAAATAAGACTTTAAAGCCCTCACTAACTAGGGTAAGAAACCATTAAAGTCTTAAAAATAAAACAAAGTACCCTAATAATACAGCAAACTCAAACAGAATTAATTCCCAGAATAGGTACAAACTTTATGATTAGTTTTTCAGCACTAGTGTTTAATTTAGGTAAAAGCTTTTTGTCGTTCCAACAAAAAGATGGCGCATTTATTAAATTGGCAACACATTTTCACGGGCTGGTGATTAGTATTTTGCGCTGGCAATCCCAACAGAGTCATTAACAATTAGTTAATGTAATTAATGTGTATAACAGAGCTTTATTAAGTCTCAATTTGAATGCGAAATTTAATTGCATTTATGGTAATGAGATTTACCAAAACTCATCAACTGGACACAAGGGGAATAATTCAAATTTCTTTTGAGGTATTATTTAGAAAAGTGAGTAACTTTCTCAGTGATACTAATAATTAATTGAGCGTTATGAAGTCCTTTTTACGGGTGGTGACTAGCCTCCATATTATTATTTTCTATTAAACATCTCCTTCTTCCTGCCCTTGTCCCAATTTACTTGGGGTCGGCGCAACACGTTTTCTTCTTTCATACCGTCCTGTTCCCCGTCACGCTGTGATTTAGTCTCTATTCTTTCATGTCACTCCTCACACTGTCCATCCATCTTTTCTTAGGCCTTCCCACCCTCTCCATCCAATCACATTTATATTAATAACTCTGTTAGTATCATGCGTTTTATTCCTCCTCCTCACATAACCATACCAGGACAAAAGGTTTCCTTCAATTTTTTCTGTCACTGGCGCCATTTTCAAACTTTCTCTAATATACAAATTTTTCATTTTATTCATTCTCGTCACTCTGCACATCCATCTCAACATTCCCATCTCTGTTACATGCAATCTCTTATCATCCATCGTTTTCACACCCCAACATTCTGATCCATACAGTATGACAGATATAATCACGGACTTGTAGATTTTGCCCTTTAACTTGAGTCCGATCCGTGGGTATCGAAAGTAGAAGCAGATCGGAATGGCTGTTCACGTTTCAGCGAGAGCTATTAGATATTATCAATATCAATACATATAATAAATCTGTAGAAAAGTAGTTTTGTACATCGAAAATATTTCCACCAAAAATAGCAAGGTTGTCAGTTAAAGGGTAACCAACAGATCACATTCCCAGTAATTTTCGGTATTTGTCTGTTTAAGTATCTGTTTAGTTGTGCTCGCATCACATAAAATGTACGAAACCAATGTAGATAACTTAATTGTGCGTAAGTTGCATCGGTTCATTCTATCAAAAGTTGGATGAATTTAAAGTATTCAAGAAGTAAAATATCACAACACATACAATTCAGATACTCGGACAGTTGAACTCCATATTCGATAGATGGCGTTATGCATTTGACATCATTTTCTGAGTGGCGGGGTTAAGATTCTCCACGGAAGAATGACAACAGAAGTAAAATTGGGGAAAAAAAGTAGGTAGGGTACGTAGCAAGGCAAGCAGGATAGGCAGGTAGGTAAGTAGGGTAGGGTAGGCAGTTGATAGGAGCGAAGCCGCGAGCACAGCCTGACTGGCTACCATAAATACATACAGGCTATACATAAATAAACCTGTAAAACAACCCAATGTCATACGACAACTTACGACTTCAAATTCCAACACATTGCACGACTTTTTTGGATAATTCCTTTACTGTCCAGGCTACTCGGCTGTGTAATGCATTGCCAGATCCAATCATACGTGCTCAATCATTGCCTGTATTCAAAATACTCGTAACGGAACATTACCTGTCACTGTCTTCGTCTTAGCGTGCTGATTTGTGATTGTGATTATCTATGGAGTCATTCATCATTTATATTTATTGACATTATTTTTAATATGTATGTATTTATGTATATATTACAAAGCATATGTATTTATCTGAGTATCTATTATAATGTAGTATTTTGACAATCGTAATGTCATACCAATGACAATCCCACTTCAAGTCCAGACAATTACTGTCCATACCAGGTTGCCTGGAAGAGACCGCGGAATGCGATAACGCCGCCCATTGTATTTGTATTAATTTTAAGTTTCTTTTTATAATTGTATTCTAAGGTGTACAATAAAGCATATAATAAAAAAGTATAATAATACCAGCCTGTTACTATCACAGTGCTGGGCCTCTTCTCATACAGTATCTGTACCACACTTGCTCAATGCGGATTGGTGATTCCAAAGGTTGTTTCAATGTATCTTTTCGTAATTTTCGCAACTTAGAAACTACTTGACCACTAAAACTTGCTTTTAATCTTCTTCCAAATCATGAAATTTCATAACACGCTTACACGGCCATACTAAATAAATGTTTCAGTGCAACACAGTCCAGAAATAGATTTTAAGTAGTCCATTGTAAAGTGTTTTCGTAATTACGACTAATTGAAATCTGAAAGGCAAAGGTAATTAACTTTTCATTGATTATTGAATTTATGGTTTGCAGTGAGGATTGCATTTAAATATTATTTTAAATCCCAATGAAAGGTTTTTCTCATGTATGAAAGGTAATTTAACCAAGGTTAATTTCTTCTATGAAAGGTTATTTGATTGGATTTTCTTTAAGGGAATACGAGGAATAGAAAATTGAATAGGTAAGGTGCAATAAGCATTTTTAATTATAAAAGTTATATAGAGTGATTAAATTTCCCAGGCCAGGCTAAGTTTTATTGGGTTTTGTAATTATTTCTCAGTAACAGCCCGGAGTTTAATAAACAACTTACATAATAAATATTCAGTACGTAATAAATATTTAATTGTATTTCATTCGTATTCATAGTAGTGTTCAGAGTAAAACCGTGGTCGTATGCCTCCACCGTAACAAAACAATAGATTCTGCAAAGTAGCATACGAACACGATTATCGTCTGAACACCACTATGAATATGTATGAAATACAAAATATTGATTACATGTAAGTTGTTTATTTAAAACCCGATACATATCGAATAGTTTATCACAAAATACCTGCAGATTTCTGCAGTGGGAGTTAGGGATAAAAGTTTTTGAGCTGGAAAAATTCAGTTCCAATCAACACAGCATTGGCACAATGCTGTGTTGATTGGAACTGAATTTGCGTCGCGCGGTAGATATGGAAAAACGTTAGAATATTTTACTGCAGTAACACTAAATTGTGATTCTGATCAGCTGAATTATAATATTGTGAAGAGTTACTGTTGTGGTTTGATAGATAAGAGGTTTGAATTAGCTGTATTTAAGGGTACACTTTTTGAAGTAAAAATTTATTTAACAACCTTTGGCAATTTTAAGTATGGACAAAACCTATGGGTTCGCATCAGCGACATGCTCGCTGTGACAGTGATATCGACCTGCTAAAGTGCCGTGTGCCGGAATACGTATTTCTGAGTTAATTGCACAAATCGAAAACGTTTCTAAACCGAATAATTACCTCATAAGTACCTAACTCTTATTAAATACATCTCCTTTTTCGATGCCGTTACGTGTTCCGGTTGTGACCAATTTACGGCAACAATCCGCAAATTTCGTTTTAGCAATTTTAATGTCCGCTGTCCGTCAGCTGTAATCAGGTTCCCCATTAATTCGTGTCACGCCTTTTCAGAGCGTGACATTTTCCTTCATTGGCGAGTGCTAGAACGTGTAAGGAGAATATTGGAATAGAATAAATCTAGGGTTTCAAGTATACCATCAATGTCAACACTGTCCATTGCAGGTATAGTATTGATAATTAAATAGCATATCCATGTAACGAAAACCTTAAATTCGCTCTTCAATTAGAAATACAAAAAAAATAATACACGTTTGGTTTACTTTTGTTTGGCACGGTTTGCTAAATGACATTATTCTAAATCTATTATAGGGCACCCCCAAAGATAGCGGACCAATTATTTTTAATGCACATGTGTATGAAACGAAAGATTAAAAAAAACAAAAAGCTAGTTATAAAAAAAAGTTTTTTTTTTAAATTTCTCTTATTATTTATGAAAGTTCTTTAATATATAAGCGTCTGCGAGAGCTTCAATAACTCATTATTATTGCTCAACCTTTACAAGAATAGGTACTTGTAAAACTCATGCAATAACAGCAAGAAGTCAGTTATTCGCTAAGCAACCCACATCATTGTGCCAAGTTTGCCATTCTCTCCACATCATAAACACAAACCTCGCTGCTTGTGTGTCAAATGTATTGGGCACTCGAGACGTATTAAATGAGCTTGTCAACTACAGTTTGGGCCTATTGTCTAATACCGAGCTTAACTTAATCTGGACAGATAGGGTAAGATTGTGACCGATGAGAAATATTAAAACATGATCATGAAATACCACCCCAATAGTGTTTACTATATTATTTCTAAGAAATACTTTCATCATCATTATTTCAGGCGAAAGACATCCATCGCTGAACATAGGCCACTCCACGTGTCGCCACATCGACTGCTCCTGTATGTCTTGCATCCAGCGGATACCCGAAGTCTTCACCAGATCATTGGGCCATCTTATGGGCGGCCCTACAAAGCTGCGTTTTCCGGAATGCATTCGCCAGTCCAGAACTTTTCGGCCATCCGGTTTGCGAGCAATGTGCGCTGACCATTGCCACTTAAGTAACTTTAGTTATTCTGCAGAAATCTTCATATATGATTCAATCACTCAAGGAAACTCTGAGCTTTGTCCCTTAGGTAATCATAAGGTCCTTGTTTTACTTGTTTTAGGATTCATATGACTTACTAGGAGTTGGGATCGGAACGCTTTACGAGTACAGTGTCTCTGTGTTATAAATTTCAAATTATTGGTAATATTTCCAAATTTAATGTGGAATCAGCATTAGCCGATACAGCTCAGTCATCAACAATTGAAGCTCAAACCAAAAAAAATAAGGAACAACAATGCCTAATTCAAAAATGTTCAACAACCATTTTAGAACAAAAGAAGGCAAATTGAAGAACTATGCGCAAAAGTTGAGACCGTTGTTCTCACAGCACAAATTGCAAAGAGCGAGACGGAGAACACCACAGGCGTGCGTCCGAAAGAGATGAACATAGTCATGGTCATGTCGTGGTGGCCCAGTGGCTAAGACCTCGCCTCTCATGCTTGAGATCGTGGGTTCGAATCCGGGCAAGTACCAATGTGTATTTTTCAATTCATATGTACTTTCTAAGTTAATCTTGGACATCGTTGACAACGGTGAAGGAAAACATCGTGAGGAAACCTGGACTTATAGTGATTTTATTTTCAGATTGTGCTCCATTGGTGTAATTGCTGTAATGCGTTCCAGTGCTGGATAAACTAATAAAATAAATAAATAAATAGTGTCGGAGGTAGCGATGTCAACGGTGGACAATGTATCGAAACGCGCGCGGCGAGCGGAGGAGCGAACCAAAAATAAGGTGGCGTCTACGCTACATGAGCGGCAGCGAGGTGACAAGGAGACGGAGGTTACCACCACAAATGATGAAGAATGGAAAGTGGTTGCAAACCGAAAAAAAAAAATCTAAGATTGATCTCAAGGTGGTCGGTAAAGGTGGCAACACACAAATTTCGGCATTTCAAGCGATTGAGAAAAAGAAGTTTTTGCATGTGTGGTCTCTTCATATTGATACATCGGAGGATGCATTAATGGAACATGTTACTAAAGTTTGTGACTCAAAAGATATCAAGGTGGAAAAAGTTATTCCAAAAACTAAAAGGGACTACTTGTTATTCATGGTGGGTGTGCCCGAGTCTAAGTTTGATACACTGAACAACACTAACAGTTGGCCTTTGAATACACAATTCAGCGAATGGGTGTGGTTTCGGAACTACCGTATGCCCTCGGAAAAGTCTAAAATCCACAAATAATTGCATCCAATTATTTTATCAAAAAGTACGGGGCCTAAGAACTAAGACGAAGACTTTTTGCAATAATTTATTGGCCTCAAATTATGATATCGCGGCTATAACTGAAACTGGACTTAATACATCTATACACGATGGTGAACTAATTCCGGCTGGATTTAATGTACTAAGATGTGATCGAGCGGACGGGCGTAAGCAGGGAGGAGTATTGTTAGCAGCTACATCGCGGTTTCAACTAACGCGCCTTCCTATCGTTAATGTAGACGCGGCCTTATTCGAGCTAGTAAGTGCAACAGTACGTATGAGTAATAATAGTTTGCTTCTGTGTTGTGTTGTATACATTCCACCAAAATGTAATGCTAATGAATATATGCATTTGTTTAATATATTAGAGGACGTATGTGTAAAATACAAGAATGTTTTAGTGATAGGTGACTTCAATTTGCATTCAGCAAAATTAGAGACCAATAGTTATTTTGAGATTTGTTCTACGTTCGGCCCACTGAGTTTTGTCCTACATGATAAAATCCTGTTTCGTCCCAAACAATATGCTTCCTTCGTCCCAAAATATAATTTTAATTATTTTATTTCCACTTCGTCCTACTTTATATTCCTTCTACGGCCCATATCTTTTTTATATGTAACAAACTTACTTGTTTGTACAGTCAGCAAAAAAGTGATACGTATTTTTAAATATTTAACATCAATCAACTATTTAAAACCACCTCTCTGTCTTCTCCGCGAGAGAAAATTTACTCGTATTCTTATAATAACACTCTTTTGCCGCTCTTAGTGAGCAAGTAATACGTATACAGTTAGCATCACTGGAATCTGTTTAGAAGAGCAGGTTAAAAAAAGTTGAACCCATTTTAAATATTGCATCCTTTGTTTGCTTGCTTAAATTGACTCATTTGGCCAGCATTACTTGCGTTATCAGCATAACGGGCTTCAAGCTAGCACCCGTGACACAAATTGCATTCAATATGTGTACTCATTCATCACCTGGTTAAAGAATGAGTAAAGTAAGGTTGAGAATTGATCGTGTTTGTCATAGGTAAGTTAATATTTTGATTTGAAGTATCTAGGAAAATCGTAGGGACGGCTAAACTGTACATTTAATATAAAAAAAAGCTACGGGATATAAGAAAGACACTGAAGCAAGCTTGTCTGTTTATATCGACGACCATGTACAAAAATTACCAAACTTATATAACGTTAAGGGCAGTCTCTACAGTGCACGTAAAAATCGCAGCAAATCCAGAAATCTTCATTTCGAAAACCGTCTGATGTTGAAATTCCAGTAAGCTACAAATCTTTTTGTTTCATTATTATTATAAAAATACAAGAATAAGAAGAAAGCAGAAGACTTCTCCACGACGTCAAACATTATTTAGCGGATGATACATGTAAATGTGTGGTAAAGGAAAAAAACAATAATTGTATATTATTTACGGTGATCTCGGGAGTAACAGTGAAAAATATAATGTTGTGCTATTAATATATGTACTATTAATAAACAAAAAGGAATCCACTCTAGGAAGGAGTTCTCTCTTATCAAATCGCAAATTTCTGATTGGAATCCCATTTCATTCAGAACAGAACTACGAGAAGGCGGCCAGGAACGGTATCCGTAAAATATTGCCAAACGTCACATGCAAATGTTGTTACTTCCATTTATCTTATACTCTTTGGAAAAGTGCAAACATTAAATAAAAAGAGAATGTTTAAGAAGCATATTGCTCTGTGTTCATCAATAGCTTTGTTTCCATCAGAAAACAAATGTGACGGCCGGCTCTACATTATGAAGGATTGTCCCAAAATAATCATAAAATTTATCGATATTATCTGTAATATCGATAAATTTTATGATTATTTCGAGTTACTTGTCCATTTGACAAGGTCGAACTGGCCTCGCTTGAAGAGCTGAATAAGCTCATCACAAAGCGAAACTGCTTGCGGTATGGACATGACACTACAGGCAATGTCATCCATATATAGGGCGGAAGAAGCAGCAGCAGACGCTGCAGGGAAATTATCGCCTTCATCAGCGACTAACTGGCGGACTACACGTAACGCGTGATATGGACTAGACTTAAATCCGAAGCAAACACGATTAAATTGGTAGACCATTATAGGTTCATGTTTACTGAATCTGTAAAAGATGCGTTGAAATCTACGGTCCGATTCACGAACGCCGACATTGATAAACATTTGGCGGCAATCAGCAGACAGGGCTATTTGAAAGAGACGAAAACGAATTATAATATTAAATAAATCACCCTGTAGATTAGGGCCTGCATGTAGAATGTCATTGATCGACTGTCCCGATGTAGTTTGACTACTAGCGTCTAAAACTACGCGAAGTTTAGTGGAAGTCTTATCTTCGCGAACGACACCGTGATGCGGAATGTAATATGACAGATTAGAAATTTTGTCATCTTTTAAAACCGGACTCAAATATCCCTTGTTAATGTAGTCCCGCATGACGTCATTGTAAGCGCTGCGTAACCCTAAGGACGTATCAAGTTTGCGCTCCAAACAATGAAAACGCCTAAGTGCGGCAGCGTATGAGTCGCCTAGCGAATAAGGGTCGTCGCAAAATGGCAGCGACACAATATATCTACCACTGTCATCGCGAACAGTGGTAGCGCTAAAATGTTCTTCGCACTCGAGATCCTTACGGGTCTGCGAAGGCGAGGCGGAAATTTCTTCAAGCTCCCAGAATCGCTTGAGAAGCGAATCTAAACTGGGATCTTGAAGAACAGAACAACATGAAGTTGTACTCGTACAGTGTGAAGTATGTGCCGTAGGTACGGAACCCATAACCACATACCCCAACACAGTTTCAATAGCGGGAGGTATATTATACTGCTCGCTATGCACTATGTTAGGCAAAAGCAAGCGCGGGAATATAGCAGCACCAATCAAAACATCGATACCGCTCGGCTCCGCAAACTTCGAATCTGCGAGCGGTAATGTTTTGAGAAGTGTAAGTTTAGAGACATCGACGAGAGCGGTCGGCAATGTCTCCGTTATACGTTCAACAATAAGCGAAGAAACGTTAAAATTAATATCATTACTAAAACGAGAATATAATTTAATATCTACGGAACCTTTAACTGGTTTTTCCGACCCACCGATTCCTTTAACTATTAAATTAGAAGTATGAAAGTTCTTCCAAAGTCCTAGACGCTTAAAACATTCAGAAGTAATAAAATTACTTTGTGATCCACTATCTAGTAAACAACGTATTATGTGCGGCTTATCATTTACATCGTAAATTACGACTTGAGCAGTAGCGAGCAGAACGGTTGTGTACGCCGTACATTGCGGGCTATCTCTCGCCGACGGCGACGCCGCAACGCACCGAGCGTCAATCGAACGCGATCGAGCGGCGCCAGCGACAGAGGTCGTACACAACGATACCTCAGACTGTGAGGTAATAGAAGGTACAGTCGGCATAGGCGTTGGGACCGGATTCGGCTGTGACGTCACTACAGTTGATAATTGCGGGTTTTTATTAAAATGTAACAATGTATGATGACGTTGATTACATGTGCGACACTTTAATTTAGAAGAACAGTTAACCGTTTTATGTTTAATACTCAAACAATTGACACAAGCATTGTTGTCTTTCACACATTTGAAACGAGCTGTCGGAGTCAAATTATCAAAAGCGGGACATTTATATAAGTGTTCATGGATATATGCTTCGCACAGACACTTGTTTGAATTATTTGACTCAGAGCAAGCTACATAGGATTGTGGATTAGGAGCGGTCATTTTATTATTAAAACTACGCGATTTATTCGACTTATGTGAATTGTCTGAACTATTAGGCTTATTATTGTTAGCTAAGGGTGGTTGGGTATTACGGAATATCCGACACTGATCATTGATGAAGGTGACAAAACTATCTAGAGTGGGAATCTTACGATTACGTTCTGTCATCTCGAAAGCGCGAATAGTTTCAGTGTCAAACTTTTTTATTGCTAGGTGCAATAAAATGAAATCCAGAAGGTCAACTAATTTTAGATTCTTTAGGGAATTAATTGCGGTGACGAACTTGTCCACAAATAGCTGGTAATTCGAAACAGACGCGGGACCGGACAATTTAAGATTTAAAGCTTGATCCAAATAGGTAGACGCGAGGACACGAATATCCTGGTACCTATCGAGGAGTGCCTGGAATATGACTTGGTAATTCTCAGCACACGGTGTGACTCCCGCGATCACAGACTGTGCCTTCGGCGACAGCTTACCTATTAAATAGTACAACCTGTCTGCATCCGTCAGCGACTTATTGTCATGAACTGTAGATTAAAAACTTGCATAAAATAATGGCCAGTTTCGTATATCACCGTCGAACGACATGAGTTCGATTGGCGGCAACCTTGGTCTACATGTTAAGGAATCACTCATACTGTGCCTCCCGGATGGCTTATCTTCCAATTGAGACATCACACGTTTCACGGAACAATACATATCCTCGAATGAGGCGTAGGTTTGATAGCTAGGCTTCGCATCGGGATATATAGCCAGTAACCTAGCATTATAATCATCCAATAATTTATGAAAGTCCGTTCGAATATCATCAATTGTTACACAAGAACTGAGAAAGCCTTCTCTCACCGATTCGGAAGTATTAGCGACTTTAGAGCGATCATAAATTGACTGAATACGCTCGAAAAGTATATTACGCTTAGCTTCTAAAATCACTAACTGTTCTCTGATCTTCCGAAGAAGCGATTGCTTTCGTATCACGCGGCATTGTTATGTAATGTAGTTACAAATAACCACACAAACAAAACAATGCACGGTAATTATTTAAACGAACAACTATATGTAGAAAAGTAATACTACTGAGTGTGACTGTACTGTGACAACGGGTTTCGCAATATTTGCGTAATAACGAAATAAGTTTTTTCGTAGTACCCACTAACCAAAGTAATTAGATAGTACAAAATGTTAATAGCATTACTATCCTAACCAGTTTTATTGCTAAGTTTGAATATTGTTTAAGATAAATGAATAGGTATAAATATGCAACTTATAGCCCGCAATCGTCTAAACGTATTCGGTAAAGTTATGATATTTATACTGCGTAGGTACCTACAAGTAGTACACCTATTTTATTTTTCTCTTATAGAATGAATGTCTACCCCGCGGTATTCGGAAAGTATTCCTAACAATTTATAATTGGAGGTAGGTGATTCCTATAAGGGCGGTTAAACTAAAAGACGTTTGAAATATGAAAATTTACAATACGACAAGTTAGTTTTTTAATAATATATTTATTATTTTTAATAATAGCAGATACGTAATTATGAACCTGCTATAGCGCCGTTGATGGAACCACGTATTGGGTTTACAACTTGTTTATGTGGGTAGGCGGCTAGGTGCCACGACCCTAGTAGGAATTTATGATTGATTCCTACGTAAGAAATAAAGGAAAATGGATATATTATAGTAATATATCGGGCTACGAAGGACCAAAAATGTTATAGCGGTTTGAGAAACCTCTTCATCCTTGTGTCTATCATGAAAAGTGGACTGTATTTGAAGGGTTCTGGCAATAGTCCGTTGAAAATAAGCGGGAAAATATTCACGGATCAATTCGGGCGATCTAGTATGGAAATGAGGGAAGTAGTACGCCTTACCTTGTAGTGGTCGATGCCAGCCCACGTGTGGCAGCGAGCTGGTGTTCTTCTACTCCAAAATGGCTCCTTCAGGATCCACACACTTCACACAATTGTTTTATATCCGCGAGGCGGGTTAATAGACACGGTTCACAAGGTTCTCTGCAATCTAACTAATTAGATGCATCAGTCTCCAGCCAGGTGGCTTGGAAAGCTGAAGGTTGAGATACGAGGCCCGTTCACGTTGAAGTTTCGGTTCGTTCTGGCGACCTGTCATTAAGGCGTACATAAAGGGAAAAGGAATGAGGAAGGAACGAGATAATTAGGATATCGATCGCCCGCGAAATCTCAAATGCGTTTGTCTATGTGTTTTTGGTCATTGATTTATGACATTTACAAGAGATGGCGCTACCAGAAGGCGAATAAGAAATTTAACATTTTGATGTAAGAGGAGTGGTGTGTATAATCTCTAGAAGATTACTAGCAAAATGACACGCGATTGAACATAAATTATTAGAGTAATCTAGGCTGTAATTGCTGATTCAGCAGTGCAAATTGAAGGAGAAAAGTACGCAGATGAGACGAAAAGCAATGGATAAAGTTCAATTTACTAATTATGCCACATACCTTTGAAACAGCGATTCCCATGCAGATGCAGATGCCACGTTCGAGAAGTTCAGCTCACAGACTAGGTACACTATGCTGGCCAGCGGTACACAACACAGTAGGTCTAGGTAATACAGATAACACTTTCCATGTAGGTTCAATTAAGAGTTTTGGGCGAGAGTATGCGTGATGGACGCAAGTGCGCGCACCTCAGCCCTGGTTGGCAAGAGACTGGCGACGATCGCCTGCGGCCGTGGCGTGGTGGCGGCGTAAAATGACCATAGCGGCACGGCGCGGAATATCACGAAAACAACGATAGGTGACACTTATTTAATAAATTGGAACTAGTATACCAATGCCTCTCAATCACCCTATGGTGATGTAATAAAATATGAACTATAAATTAGGAAGCGTAACCAAGGAGTTTGAATTATAAATGAAAATATACGCACGAGGTTATCGACATAGCTCGACAAATTGCCGAACTTAAATAGCAGTGGAAAGACGCAGTTTATTTTGTTCGCCGTTTTAGATTTTTGAAGGTGGATAAAGCAGGCAATTGCTCAATATATAGATTTTTTCCTGTTGATTATATTTTCTATATAATATTAAACACCAATATTCAAAGTAAGCAGACTTGTAAATTACACTGTATTGTGAACCCTAAAGCAGTGCAATAAGAGCTGATTTTCGAGTAAGTGTGAAGAAAAGAATAATTTAAACAAGACCTTTTCTGAACGGACCGAATCAAGTTATTATAGTGTCAGTTATTGGCTCTTTTGAACACGTTTTTTGTTTGAAAAACTATTCTACTATTGGTCTACAAATCAAAGAGTCTGGAAATAAAGTTCAATCTTGATCTTGATTTGTGGACCTAGGACATCTTCAGTTTCGATTATTGGAGATAATACAAAACATGTCTGGAGAAAGTGTATCATTTTATGATATGAAATAAAACAGAGCGAATGATATAGCAGAGATGTGACGCTATCATTTACTCTCGTTTCTTTGAAATGTTTTTTTTTATGGAACGTATTGGAAACATGGAACAAAGGCAGGAAATTAAAGATCATGATGATTTAAGCTGCCATAACGAATTTTCTCTTTTGTTTTAGAATCAATATTTTTTCCCACATAAATGAATAACGACACAACACATAAGGGACCACCGTATGTATACTTTGTGTCGTTGTGGTGTGTATCCACATTTCACTTGAATCGTTACGGTGGCCTCTTGCTGAGCGAGCATGCCTTTGACACCACATCTCAGAGGAAACAATAGACCCTGACCTTAGGTATACACTCGTATATATGTCAATAGCGCACTATTGGAATAGTTCCACATACGAAACAATATACTCGGTTCTGAGCATTGCATTCAAGAGAACGTTGATTTTGAGAGAAATTGAATTCACGAAAACCTCAAGTTCAAGATGATCCACGGAAGTTGCTTTAATTAAAGATCCTTAACGTTTGAAATTTGAAGCGTTCAGTTGGCGCACTCTTAGAAATCAGCCACGCTGGCCATTTTTAACCGACTTACCAAAAAGGAGGTGGTTCTATGTTCGACTTCGTGTATGTTTTTTTTTTTTGCAAATTCCTTTTTTTATTTGAAAGAGTATGTTCCGAAATTTTAAACACTGATTCTTTATTTGTGGCGTTGCCCCAGAATATAATAGCGTATTTTAGGGTTGATGATACGTAGGCATGATAGGCAGTTAATAGAGCCGATTGATCGACAACTTTAGACAATTTGTAAAGAGCATATGAGTACTGGTTCAGTTTACTGCATACTGTGTCAATGTGTGTTTGCGAAGTCATATCATTATCTATCCATAGCCCCAAAAAATTTACGCAGCTGACTTGTTCAATTACTGTACCATCATGTTGAATGTTGAAATTGTTTTTACTCTTTCGAGGGAATGTGACTAATTTAGTTTTTTCTAAATTGATAACCAGGTTGTTATTTGTCAGCCAGTTAATTATTACGTTAAGGGTACTATTTACATCTGCTTCAAAACTATCCATATCTTCACCAGTAAAAATAACTGTGCTGTCATCAGCAAAAAGAATCATAGGGTGTTGTGTGACGTTAGGCAGATCGTTAATGTAAATTAAGAATAAGGGCGGCCCTAGCACACTACCTTGTGGTGCACCGTATAGTACTTATCTTATGAAGAACTTCGAAGATATACAGCAGAACTCTTCAATAACTAACGGCAAGTATCTCGGGATTGCTGCAATCGCATGTCTGTTTATTGTTTATACCATTTCATAGCACAACATCGCGCTAGTACGCTCTTAAGAGGCACGCAGATCTCTTCGTCAGATTCACCGGTTATATTCAAGTTTCATGATATTCGAGTAATATATTCTGGCATTATAGTTACCTTACTAAAAAACTTGCGTATTAGATAGGTACAACTTAAAAGTGAAAATATACTTTTTTGCATAAAAATACTACCGACTTCCAAATAAAAAACTACAAAGTGAAAAATAACTTTATTTTTGGAAGTCGGTGTCCATAACACAAAAAAATGGTACCTACGAAAGACTGCCAAAAATAAAGTTATTTTTCACTTTGTAGTTTTTTATTTGTAAGCCGGTAGTATTTTTTTGCAAAAATGTTTTTTTTATTTACCAAGGTATCGTACTAAGATGTGAAATACTAACTTATACTTGTTAAAGCAAAGGTGGTTCCACCAGGGAGCATGAAGTGTTTGAATGTTTGCTAAACAATCACGCGTCAACGCCTGAAAGGATTTGGAAAAAACTTCTTCTTCGTCTTAGCGTGTCGAAGGTCGATTGTTATGTTTGGCCCAGAATTCAGTCACGGCAACTTGATACACGGGTGTTACAAGTTAAAAGAACGCCTGATCTTGACAACAATTAACTATATTCAAAGACACAAAATACTTGACAGTTACTTGTTAATCAAACGCGCCTAAAGGGCTGTACAGATTTGAATAAAATTTGATATACGGGTAGATCATAATCTGATAAGGACATAAAATACTTAACTATTTATGCAATTAGAAAGTTTCTATGCGATGACTTTTTATTTTCTCGCGGTAATACCGCTGTTAAAAGCGAATATTGTCGTATAGCTCATGTATCGAGTCAATTTTCCATAAGTCTTTTTCAAGGAATTTTGAGCCATCATCGAAATACCACAGATCAATTACGCCAAGCGTGTCATCTCTCCCTTCAGTACTTCGTCGCAATATTGTCGTTATTGCACTTGTGCGCAAATCCATCTAAAAATCCATTTATAAATATTAGCTCCGTGCGAACGTTTTTTACCGTAATACGGAGGTTTTTATACCCCCGCCTCATTTTATGGGCTACAGCGTTTCGTAGAATAAACAGATAGGTAATGTCTTCCGATACTTTGGCGTTGTTTGCATTTCAGTATCGTGTTTATAGGTAATTTATTTGAAGCCTAACATAATCTTTTATGCAGCACATTAAGGCAGATTTATTATTTCCTAAAGTTCTTTAGTGTTGAAGATGTGTGTCTGTGTAGAGTTGATGTAGAGAAGAAAAAACGGGCTGTGACTAAAGTTGTAAATAAACCTTTTTAAACCAAATTCCGTGTTCAAATACATAAAAATATAAATGTATCTTCTATAAATGATTTTAGTAATAATATAATAATTTCACTTGTGTCAACTGTTTCTCTAGTTTAAATGGAGAAATCAATAATTAAAACATTGATTATGGAACGTTATTTTACATAATTTTTGGATTAATATATATATATTATAAATAAGTATAATCTTCTTTATATAATTATAGTAATGGTACTAGTAAATTTTATGTTATACATGTTAATAAAGTTTGTATAAAAACATTTTTATTTTAATTACTTTTGAAATCCTAAATCGGGAAGTAGGTGTGGTTTAGATCACTTCGTGCATTATTTTAAAAAAAAGCATTATTAAACCGCTGTGTGGTTTATATCGTTTTAAACCAAAAAGACAGTTTAAAATCCGTTTTGCATCTGTAGTTGTGACTGTGCGTGTGCAGTAGCTTACTACAAAATGACTAGCATGTTAAAGTTCCTAATTTGATAAATTTTATATCTTTCTAAATAACTGAAATACATGTCTAACTTCGACGAACTCAATCTTATAATTATCCCCATTACACTAGTCAAAGATAGTATAATTTTAGAATTGGAAGCCGATAGTTGGAACAGTGGTTAAATGTTCCCATTTAACACAATATTCCAATTCTTGGCAACATATACAGAACTAAAACCGTTCGATATTTAATCAGAGACCAAACGGCTTGAAACTAGATCAAGCAGAACATTACAAACACTACAGACCTATATCTATAATAGACATCTAGATTCTATACCAGACTTAGTAAATAACTGTGATAAATTAGTAATCGACTGGAAAAGCTCGTGGCTAAATAAAAACAACATCACGAGTTGATCTTCAAGGACAAACAATGCTTGGCGAGGTTGGTCCGTGGATAGGTAACCATCTATACATAGCGAGATTCCTCCGTGCGTCGGAAAGCACGTTTAGCCGTTGGTCCCGGCTGTCGTTTGAAATTATTGACAGTCGTTAAAGTAGTCAGAAGCCATAAAAGCTGACACCAGTCTTGCCAAAGAGTACCGTATTACCCAGTTATTGGGTTGTGGAGGTCATATCTGACCCTCACAATCCGAGGTCAGATAGGCAGTTGAGTCACTCCATTTAAAATATTGGTACCTACTCAGCTGAATCTGGTTAAAACATAGTTGGGAAATTGCTTAACCGATTGATATTAATAATCGACTGATTTGGAAAGCCATTGCTCTGGCATTCTGTGAATTTGGAATTATTGAAGCTACGTACTTAGTAATTACTCCCATTTGTTATGGGTGGGAAATCATTTTATGACTTCTCTCGCTCTGGGTGAAGCGAGAGGGCGTGTCACACTTTTACTCACTAAAACCCAACCCTGTTCCTTCAGTTGCTTGTGCCAGGGCCACGGTTACAATTTTTTCCGCGGCTAGTAACTACTACTAAGGGAGATGCAAATACCTACATTTATTTTGGTTTGCTGATAAAAGTTTAGTGTAAGAAATTGTGTAAAGTGCCTAATTAGGGTAATCTTTTTTTATTTCTGAAGAGCCCGCTCTTAACCTCGATTTTGCCTGATGGTAGATTTATAGTAAGTTCATCCTAACAAGTTATAAATAAAATGTAAGAGAAGAAAAAAGCATAACCTAATATCAAGCACGTATTGCCCAAAGAGCTAGGTAGAGGGGTGTCTATAATACGCCTAAATTTCGCCAGTTATTTGAGGTTCATTTTTATAAGGAACGAGTCTATTGGCATCAACCGCTGATCGAGAAGCACTTTTCTTCACACAGGGAATGAACCTTAGGGTTCATTCCTTTATTATAATTATAATACATATAACTTTGGATGCTAAGCTTCAGTGGGGCCCACATATATAGAATACATAAACGTAAATCTCTCCGAAACGTGGTCGCTCACAATGGGCCTCATCAGAAAGCTTAAAGTCACCCAAAGGGCAATGGAGAGAGCTATGCTCTGAGTTTCTTGCGTGATCGAATCAGAAATGAAAATATCCGCAAGAGAACCAAGGTTACGGCATAGCCTGAAGAATTGCCTGGCTTAAGTGGCAGAGGAAGGGCACATTTCTCGCAGAACGGATGGCCGATGAGGCCGATAAGTTCTGGACGTCTTTCGGCTGAAATTATAATGATGCATTACATAAAATAATACATAATTTATGAAAACCTAAGTTCCACCCTTTGATATTTAGATATCCAGACTAGCACAGCTAAATCTGGGTTAAATTCTAACAAGAACTAACTATTTAAATAGCTTACCACGCCAAGTCGGACTACAGTTCAATCTAAATATTAAATGCTACTGCTAACTTAAGACTCGTTAGTTGAAGCAAACATTATAGATAATTCAGCAGTTTGTGGGATTCAATATTTTATGTTCTCTATATTTGTACTTGAATTAGAGAATCTTACAAGATTGTTGAAAAGGATATTTGTGGTATCTGTGGTTAAAGATGTCTTGTCGCGAGTTTAGTGTGGTATCTTCTCAGAGCTTATGTAAGTCTGAGGCTTCATTATTGACTGGTAAGCTTAGTTTTTAACTTATCTATTAGTAAAAATTAAAACCATTACCACACTATTATGATAAAAAAGTATCCCAATCCTCGTCTAGTTTATCCAGTTGCCGAGTTTCATACAAATATTTTCAGTGAATATTTTTCGTGAAACACGTAAACCTTTTGGATTTTTCGTAGATACAGAGGGAAAACTGGATAGGATTTATTTCTACTTAAGAATAAAAATTTGTAAACGTTTAGTCAAACATGGACTAAAAAGTACTATTTTATTTGATGTTAGTTACTTGTAGAAATGTTTTTTTTTATCAAGCTTCTTCCCTGAACCACTATCATTCATACTGTCTGACAGGACAGTCTATTAAGTTTTTCTGTTACCACCAAGGGAAATCAGGATGAGCATAGCTTTTTTTATCTTACAGATACAAGGCGGAAAGTTAATAAGGTGAAGTCTGCTTAAACAAGAATGAAGCAAATACGTTATCTTGACGCAAGAATAAAACAGTAGGTAATATTTGGTACTCAATAATGTATAAGTTTACGCACTTCTCAGATTATGTTAGTCGTATAATAATTATTGTAAGTCTATCTATATTTTCGTCGCATTTTAGAAATTTCTGACCCAAGGCCATCTCTAACGTAGAGCTGCTAGAAAAATGCGACGAGAGTCCGATCAACCACCAGATCAAGCGACGCAAGTGGAGATGGATTCAGTCACAGCTTCGAATGGATCCTGATCAAATACCCAAGGAAAGAGGAAGCGTTACCGTTGCCGTCAAACCTAACGTCACACCGTGTTGGGTGAAGCGACGAGTTGCAAAAAACGCATTGACGAATGACGTGGAGCGAAGTGAAGCGTGAAGCTCAAGATCTTTTGCAATGGAAGACTACTGTGGACACCGTCTGTCCCATTTAGGGGTCATAGGACGTTAAGTCAAGTAAGTCAAGTCTATCAATCTTTTATTCTATTAGATAAGGATGTAATTTGGCATATGGATAAAACAGAATCTGGATTAGGAAGTGTGAATTTTCATCCCGGTATAAAGTTCCCTTAGGATAATAAAACATTTTCAAGCAGGCGGAGCCGCGGGCAGTAGCTAGTAGAAAATAAATATTAAATAGATATCAGCTGTTCAATCTCAACGAATTTGCAACTTTATGAAGGGTAACTAAAGTTGAAGAAAAGGGTAGTCTTATCAGCTTACTTAGTTCATTATTTAGTAGTCCTAATTCTTTTAGAAGGATTTTTTGCAGTTTTCAAGGCACTCTTCGGCCCTTTTATTATAATCCAGGAAAAAGAGTACGTACTTTTTTAATAAATTTGTCTCTTTCTATTTATTTTGAACTGAAGTGATACATGTTCGTTTTTAGTGTGAATAAAATGACCCGATATTTTTTCGAAATAATGAGAAGCAAATATTATATTATTATTTAGATTAAGTAACTTTGTATCTTATTATAAGTGAACTGTTATTTATAGGTGTTTATGGGAAATAAGTATCTTTAAACCTAAATAAAAAGCTTAATATAACTTATAAAAGCTAAATAAATGGCCTTTTACTAGTGAAAGTATTTTCAAAATCAGTTCAGTAGTTTCAGAAATTACTTCCTACAAACAAACTTTACCTCTTTATAATATTATATTACTTCTTACTAATATTATAAATGTGAAAGATTGGATGAATGTGTGTGTGTATGTATGTTTGTTACTTTAGTCTGGAATAGCACATAGGGACTTTTTATCCGTTGTATATTCGTTATATATGTTGTATAGTTTTAGTATAAATGGATTATTAAAGTTCTTCTTATTCGTCGTGTCAATAATTTAAAAATATAAAAAATAACGGGTGAGGTATATTTATTTCACGTATCAGCGTCGACAGCGTTAAGGTTTGTTTAAGGTATTTCAGGGTATAGCACCTGTAGCCAAGTTGACAATCTACAATTGATAACGCTAGTAGAAAATGAATCAACGTATGGGCATGACACATCACAATAATAGAAATCGCATTGAAAACACAACAAGTAGCTAGTTAATACGATATCATTATTACTCTGGACTATTTCCGTGTACCAGCTGTAATCAGATTCGTACAAACATATATGTACTATACTAACATACTCGTATATGTAACATAGTTTGTAAAGTTTGACTTCGAGAGATCAAATTATCTTCTCATGCTTCCTTCCTTCATCCTTGCATCAGTTCTACATATGTTTGTGGAAAGTTTATATTAGTAGTCCTCAGAGAAGGACTTCGAAGTTGGTTCATATCCTGGTTCTGTGATAACTTCTTGTTTGTCTGTATGATAGTTTGTATGGAGTTTTGTGAAGGGAAGCACAGATACTATATAGACGTTCAGTACGACTATTTTCTAAATGTCCCTCGGCAAACTTCGTGTTTCGTCAGTTGTCGGAATTCTATCAGTTGATCTTTGCACTCGGTGCTGACCGGACGCTCTCAATCAATTTGGAAGTATATAGAGTGTTTTTTTAAACTTAATTTAATTTATTTAAAAAAACGGAGGAAAGCTGCTAAAGGAAAACAGTTTTACAGCTCTATATAGTCAACACAAAAACAAAACAACAACACCGTACTTCAAGTACCGTCACCGTCTTCTTAGTTCTGAATTCAAATTATTATACACGACAAATCTATTTGATTGATGGACATGGAAATGAGTATTCGTTTTGTATTCGGAAATGTGATGATTGCAGAGGGACATAAAGAAAATAGTTGTACTGTATAGGTAGTAGACATGTATAATATTTACTAGGAGTTGATAATGATATCAAAACTTTGTGGTGCGATTTTATCGATTCTGTTTCTTCCCTGTTAAATTAAATTAAACGTACTACTGACTTATATTTACCTAATAGCATAAGAAACAAATTAGAGAGCTTTTGGTCATCAGTGGAATAATTACATAATACTAAAGTAACAAAAAGGGTCACACAGTAATATACTATAATAATAGGATTAAACTGCCTAGACTTAGAGTATAATTTGAATTTACATAATCATTTTATAGCGACACTGTTTAATATATAACTTACGTGCCCATCTTATGAAACGTCTCAGGAGCTAGCTTAATACACGGTTCGAATTGGTCGAGTATAAGTGATAAACAAATCATAGCCCGCCATGCACCGAAATCTACACAATCTCATCATAGCGAATGCAAGATATGAAAATATGGATATTCCTATTTTCTATAAGAAGATCAACTTATTGCGTGTTATTGCTCGGTGTCCGAGAAGTGTGAAATAAAGCTGATGGCAGACGAAAGGCTTATTATTATTATTATATTACAGCTGGGATTGGAAACCCGGTCGAGTGTGCACTGCGGCTGTCGGGTGTCGGGTCTGTTCTGTTAGTGGACGAAACGCCCGAGTATAACATTAAAAAGAAAGGCTATTTATTAGTTCCTTATTTGTATTGCTTTTCTGTAAGTGGTGGCCCAGTGGTCACGGTCGTGACTTACAAGTTGTAGGTCGTGGGTTCGAACACAGGCAGGCGCTTTAATCAATCTGCCTAGCCTTTTCCCAACTACATTGGGGTCGGCTTCCAATCTTACCGGAATCAGCTAAGTACCAGTGTTTTACATGGAGCGAATGCCTATCTGACCTCCACAACCCAGTAACTGGGTAACTGTAAGCTTGAGATCTGACACTAGTCTTGCCATGGGGTACCATACCCCTCGGCAAGACTGGTGTCAGATCTCAAGCTTCTGACTACCCGTAACGACAGTCAAAGATCTTCAAATGACAGCTGGCAGGCGCAGGCGCGGCGGAAAACATGGTGAGGAAACCGGCATGTCCTGGAACCATTCATTGAGGCTCAACTGGCTGCCAAAAAGTTGGGGATCCTTGCAAAGGTGAGACGGTAGTTCACGCCTGAACAGTTGCTCAACTTGTATCAAGCGCAAGTTCGGTCATGCATGGAGTACTGCTCTCATCTCTGGGACGGATCTGCCAAGTACCAGCTGGATGCACTAGAGTCGTTTGAAAAACGGGCCAAGAGGCTCATCGGCAATGAGAAACTGGTCAAGTCAAGGCTCCAGAGCCTTGAACATCGGCGCCAAGTTGCCAATTTGTCGGTTTTTTATCAGTTACATTTCGGGGAGTGTGCGTTGGAATTGCATTTTTTTTAATGTTTTTTTTTATTGTCTATAGGCTTGCGCTTGACCACTATCTCACCTTATGGTAAGCGATGATGTGGTCTACAGTGAAGCAAGCTTGCCTAGAAAAAACCCATTCACTCTTGAATTAAAGACCCCTAGATTGTAGCTATCGGGAAACACAGACTCCGGCAGGGAATTCCACTCCTTAGCTGTACGCATAATAAAAGTGTCCCCAAAACGTTTTGTGCGTATGGGTGGGATGTCCACCATGTACCGATGACGCATCGCCGTACGTCTGGTAGTCTTATGATGGAACGGGCTGGGCGGAATTAGTTCATGCATGTGAGGCCATGGTGGATCCTTTGAACTTGTTCTTGCAAGCAGTCTCCGAATGGGGTGATGCCAATCTGGTCATGTTTTATGCTGCTAAAACCTAGGCGTGTCTTTTTTCCTCTAAAAAGAGCCTATTTCACCCGGCTCCAATTTGCCGTGATATAACCAACTTTTTGGCAGCCAGCTGAGCCTTTGCCTCAATGTATGGCAAAAATTGAGAGTCGATGTCAACGTAACGCCAAGAAGCTCAAGATGGTCCATTATTGGTACGGGTGATAAACAAAAAAAAAGTAAGACATGTGACATTTAACAATCCTCACTGGGCCCGCGTTATGGATTATAGCCCACTCCCTCTATGAGAGGAGGCCTGTTTCCGAGCAATGGCGACATAAAAAGGCATTGTAAAGGAGTCGAGACAATCTCGCACATTATTGCAAAATATTTTTTGCTGAATTTTAGGAAATGCAATAAAAACTGTGGGGATTAAACCCCGCATGTGGGGTGTTTTTTTCGATTAAAAGAAGTATATTTTACGGCCTTCATGTTTTGATACTACAGGTCCGGACACATTGTATAACGTAGTCAGTCCCTTACATTTGGCATTTTGACAATCGTTATCGCTGATAGAAAGTCACTTTATCACCAGCCTCTGGACTTCTATAACTCAGTCGATGGGCTCAGATTCTTTTATCACCAACGACCTTGAGAGAACAAAATGCGCTTACGTTTCACACCCGCGCGACCAAAAATCCATTATTCTTTTGAACTTTCCTTATTGACATTTTCCATTTTAAATGTAGATAATTAAATTGTCGTTGAGATGGTGACAGTTTCATTAAAATACGCCCGGCGGTTTTGGTGCGATTGTCGTTTTTTTTTCGTGTTATATATACCTTTACAAATAAATTTCACTATTTTATACGAATAAACCTCAAAATTTTCCTATAACAAATTTAAAAAAAAAGATCTTATGTGACATATAGTTTTTCAAAAAAATACAAATAGCCGTTTAGATGTGATTCTCATTTTAAAACCACATACTGAGGGGTATATGCGCCTTAAGACATAACGGAGCGATATATTTCACAGTCAGTACAGAAAAACATGGATACCAAGGAAATAACAGTACTGCCACAAGCGGCAAGAAAATAAATAAGCAACCTTTTTATTTCAGCCATCATTTTCAACACTAAGGCCACGGTTGCACTGGAGGAGTGAGGGCAACGAATAGATAAAACAATTCTCTCCCAGCATTTGCAGTGTGGTCCTTTTCTATGATACGAATGGAACAAATCTCTTTTATCTTCCGATAAATACGATTTATATTAGCTGTTTCACTTTACCATTGCAGCTGTGAATTCCTTTCAGTTTTCACGCAGACAAAGTAATTGAAGTTACCAAGTTCTATTGGAGTGCTAGATTGTCAGGCACATGATTTTATAACAGATGTGTTACTTTATGAAGCTGGTTGTTATAAATATATAAAAATAAAAATCATTTCTTTTGAGACACAGTAGTCCAAAATATTACATTCTTAAGCATTACATAAACATTGATCCAATATATGAGTTTGTTATAATTATTTCTTATTTATTAGTGTTACGCTTTGAAGACATTGGTCTCGGTTATGATGCAAAGGGCTTTGAAGCTAACTGAATCTTAAATGAACTTGAATCATAAAATTTTATCTCTTTCCATATCTAACAGGTGTCTTATGTGTGACTTTGTTGTCGGTGGGCTTTGGAGTGCCGGTAGACCCCTTTAGGCCAAATTCTGAAATAAGATTTTAGTCAAGATTAGGACACAATCGAACTGTATAAAATAGAGTTTTAGCAGTTTCATGAGTTTATCTCATGATTTCGTATTTTGTTTTGTTATTTTTAATTTTGTCCAGAAAACACAACAAGTTTATTATTGTAAAGTTTTTTTTTAAGTGTTCTCTATTGTACAATGCGGCCTTTAATATTGTTATTTTATAGTCATCCCATCTTTTAAGCAAGTGCAGGTAAGTTTTGTGCCTTGTCTTAAACTTAAGCCGAACTAGTTTTAATGATCTAAGTTAAGCACCAGTACTTGTTGGAGCTTGTAACCGCTGAGGTGTATTTAATTAACTACTGAAAATCTGCAGTTCGTAGAAGCCTGATCATGTACCTACTTAATTATTAATACTTATTTACATAAAATATTAGCATGGAATGATAGGAAGGTTTTAAATTTATTGATGATTTTATTCGTGCTTTTTATATAAAATTTGCGCCACACTTGGATTCCTCCTATATTTTGGGTGCGTTTACAAAAATTAAAACTCACATACACAAACACACACACCAGGAACAATTATCTCTAGGTCATATAGACTATCTGTGCCGTCCGTAAAATGAGATTATTTGGATTTCTCATTAAAAGTTACACCTCGAGAAATTTTATGATTTTCATGCAGATGGAGAGAACACGATTATTTTATCACCTCATCCATTTCAAAGTTAACTTTTAAAACTTTATTTTTGAGGTCAAGTTTTGCTCTACGTAACCTTTGGTTGTTGCGTGATATCTTCTTGTTTAACTTACTACAGCGTTTCAAGACGAAAGTCTGTGACCAGTATGTGCTGCTAATGACAACCTATGGCTCTAAAGCGTGGTCGTTACAAAGAGCCTCATCAGAAAGCTTACAGTCACCCAAATGGCAAATAAGAGGGAGTTTCGGAGTTTCCTTGCGTGATCGAATCAGAAATGTAGAGATGCGCAAGAGCAGCGTTACCGAAATAGCCATAAGAATTGCCAAACTTAAGTGGCAGTGGGCAGGGCACATTACTCGCAGACCGGCAGCCGTATTGCGTAGGTGAATACGAAATCGACCAATCACACAGGCGGAAATCCACATCGCGTCATTCATCTCGCATGTGGTTGGTCGATTGGATAGTGGTCAAACTCTTTGCGTTGCCGTATTCACTTACGCAATACATCTGCGGATGGTTGATGGGGCCGAAAAGTTCTGGAGTGGCGACCGCGAACCGGAAGACGTTGCATTGGAAGGCGTCCAATAGGTGGACAGATGACCTGGTGAGGATGGCGGGAGTCCGCTGGATGCAAGACGCACGGGACTTGTCAATGTGGCGACGCTTGGGGAAGGCCTATGCCCAGCAGTGGAAGTCTTTCGGCTGATATGATGATGATGACCCTATAGTAGCTTAGATCCTTATAAAAGGTAAAATAAGGAAGTAACTCGCCGAACTGTAATAAACCAACCTCACTTCGAAACTAACACAAAAATCAATATCCGCCTAAAAATCGAACTTTTTCTTTTAAAACAGTAGTTATAACTCCTTTCCATAATAAAGCCATAACATTAAATCATAATAGGAAGGGTTCCATTTATAAATACGTATATTTATACAAACATCTTTGTTCAGCTCGTGGCTAAATAATAACAGAAGCACGGGTCAATCTTCAAGGTTAAGGCACGCTTGCCAAAGTCGGTCTGTGGATGGGTGACCATCTTAACATAACACATACCGAGATTTTACCGTGCCTTGGTAAGCATATTAAGCACACATTAGATAAGCACTTCAGGAGATGGTTCGAGATGGCGGTTCCATTGCAGGCAGACCAGCCTGACACGTGCTGTTATGGGCATATCGTGTGACTGGTCGCGGAGGGTAGCGGGATCCGAGGCACGGTGCACCGCTGGCCGACCGCAGGTAGTTGGGGGCCCAAATAGTGTGCCAGCCCCACACGAAAGGCTGCCCCAACAACTGACGAAAAATCCCGGAATGCACAATTGTACTGGTTGGCGGCCGGAAGGGAGGGCCCTATGGTCATTCCCGGGGGGGCTCGGGCGTCCCCGCAGTCTCCAGACTAGTCCCCCAATGATGACGTCCATTCAGTGCGTGTCTGAAGGTAAGCGGCGTGGAACCACGTCTCACTTCCCTCTCCTCACCTTTCTTCACTCACTCGCAAATAATGAAAAAGAGAAAAATGTTCAAAGTTGAACAGCGGCTGCACCCCCTGCCATTCAAAGCGCACCTCACTAACATCAGAGGTCTGCACTCAAATCTTATAGCAGTCCATCATCACCTAGAGACTGATAAGCCGGCTCTCTTTTTTCTTTCGGAGACGCAGATCAGATGTCCATCAGATGTATCGTACCTAACATACCCAGGGTAACCCTGGAGCACAATTTGAAGCAACGCGCAGGTGTGTGCATTTACGCCCGAGACGACATCTGTTATCGGCGTCTCCGAAACCTTGAGGACTCTAGGTTCTCTGTGCTGTGGGCTTTGGTGGACATGGGCCTTGATAAAATTGTTTACGCCTGTGTCTACCGCTTGCACAGCGGGGATCAGGAGACAACCAGGCTCACAGAGTACCTTAGCGGCTGAAACGGCACAGCAGCGGTACCCTTCTGCCCAATTAGTGTTACTGGGGGACTTCAATGCCCACCACCAGGAGTGGTTTTTCCCGTACTAGTGCACTGATCATGTTGGGCGGGAGACGAGCAAGCTTGCGCTTGCGTTAAATCTCGCTCAACTGGTCCAAGGGGCAACGAGGGTGCCAGATGTTGAATCGCACACAGCCAATTGCTTGGACCTTCTGCTGACTACAGATCCAGACCGCTACTCGGTGTCGGTATCTTCACCTTTGGGTAGTTCCGACCATTGTCTGGTGAAGTCTGTATGCGTCCACTCCCCACCCGATCCTAGCCCAAGAGGCGCTCGGCGGGTTTAGCGGTAGAAGTCAGTAGATTGGGATGGGATGCGTTCTGTTTTCGCATCGTATCCTTGGCAGCCTACTTGCTTCTCTTTGTTTGATCATTCTTCGTGCGCGGACGCCGTGTCGGATGTGTTGCGTCAGGGAATGGAGTACTTCATTCCGTTCTATGAGGTTGCAATGTCTAGCGCTGACCGGCCATGGTTTGGTGCCGAGTGCAAGCGCGCCAACACGATCAAACATGAGGCGTATCTGGCATGGGTCGACGCTCGGAAGCGCAAAGCAAGCGACGTGGGTCAGCGCAAGAGAGCCTACAATAGGGCTGCCAAGTCCTGCAAGAAGGTGATGCAAAGATCTCGGTTTGACCACATAAGCCGTATTGGGACCAAACTTGCTTCCTACCCAGCGGGTAGTAAAGCGTTTTGGTCCCTGACTAAGTCGGTTGAATCAAACTTATGCCGTCCCTCACTACCACCACTGCTAAAGCCCGACGGGTCACTGGCCCACTCCGCTGAGGAGAAAGCAAGCTTGTTTGCCTCTCTTTTTGCGGAATCTTCGCGTCTGGATTCTGGTGACACGCGGCCCACTCCTTCTCATAATGGTTGCGTGACGAGTATGTTGGACATTCGCATATATCAAAAGGACGTTCGTAGGGTGCTGCGCAATCTTGACGTGAACAAAGCTAGTGGCACCGACGGAATTCCAGCAATTGTTCTCAGAACCTGTGCGCCTGGATTGTCTCTGATCCTGACACGCCTGTTTCGCCTTTCGTATGAGATGGGAAAAGTGCCGAATGCCTGGAAACAAGCTAACGTTCAGCCTGTGCCCAAGAAGGGCAGTCGGGCTGACCCGGCCAACTACAGACCCATATCAATAACGTCCATCCTCTGCAAGAGTTTGGAACGAGTGCTTAATTCCAAGCTCCTGGCATACCTGGAAGCTAACGACATCCTCAGTGACCGCCAATATGGCTTCCGCCAAAATCGTTCAACTGGGGATCTTCTAGTGTATGCCATTCATATGGAGTGAGGCGATAGAGAGACACGGGGAAGCGCTTGCCGTCTCCCTCGACATGTTGAAGGCTTTTGACAGGGTCTGGCATGAAAGCCTTATTGGTAAGCTTCCTTTATTCGGCCAGTGGTCTGTGCGATTGGATTGCAGACTTCTTGAGGGGCCGGTCCATTCGAGTGGTTATTGATGGTCGCTCGTCTGAACTACTGGATATTAATGCCGGGGTCCTACAGGGGTCGGTACTCTCAGCAACGTTGTTCTTGCTGCACATAAATGATCTGCTAAAACCCGGCACCTTTGGGTATGCAGACGACAGCACTGTTGCTGAGAGATACGTGTTCGACGTGCGCGCTACTGGACCTCAGATCCGGTCTCTCCGGGAGGCCATGGTTGGGCGCTTGAATCTGTCCTTGGAGGCAGTCTCCGAATGGGGCGATGCCATTCTGGTCAAGTTCAATGCTGCTAAGACCCAGGCGTGTCTTTTTTTCGCTAAAAGGAGCCAATTCCACCCGGCTCCTTCTTTCAGAGATGTGACCGTGCCAATAACTGACCATCTTGAGATTCTTGGCATCACGTTGACATCGACGCTCAATTTTGGTCCATTTATTGAGGAAAAAGCTCAGCTGGCTGCCAAAAAATTGGGGATCCTCGCGAAGTTGAGACGGTACTTCACGCCAGAACAGCTGCTCAACTTATATCAAGCGCAAGTTCGATCATGCATGGAATACTGCTCTCATCTCTGGGACGGATCTGCCAAGTACCAGCTGGATGCACTTGATTCGATCGAAAGACGGGCTAAGAGGCTCATCGACAATGAAGTATTGGTCAAATCTAGGCTCCAGAACCTCGAACATCGGCGCCGAGTTGCCAGTCTGTCGGTTTTTTATCGGTTACATTACGGGTAGTGTGCTTTGGAATTGAACTAATTCCTCCTAGCCCGTTCCATCATCGGACTAAAAGACGTACGGCGTTGCGTCATCGGTACATGGTGGATATCCCACCAATACGCACCAAATGTTTTGGGAATTCTTTTATTATGCTTACAGCAAAGGAGTGGAATTCCCTGCCGGTGTCTGTATTTCCTGATAACTACAACCTGGGAGTCTTTAAGTCAAGAGTAAATAGGTTTCTTCTAGGCAAGCGTGCTTCATCGTCGACCACATCATCGCTTACCATCAGGTGAGATAGTGGTCAAACGCAAGCCTGTCAATAATAAAAATAAAAAATAAAATAAGCCATAGGTCTCAGCTGTCATTTAAAGATCTTAGACAATCGTTATGGTAGTCAGAATGTATAAAAATGAATCTGACACCAGTCTTGCCAAGAGGTATCGCTTTACCCAGTTACTGGGTTGTCGAGGTCAGATAGGCAGTGGCTTCATGTAAAAAATAAAAAATCAGGCACACAGCTGAAAAAAGATTAGGTAGGATAGGTTGTGTATTGCTGATTTTCTTCCGTATGGGTTGTTATACAATGATATTCTTAAGCTATTCATTACTGATTTGCCTCAGTATTTGGTTGTGAATATACGGTGGTTACGGCGCAATGGAACAGGACAGATTTCAAAAGAATTCACCGAGGTTCCTGTCCTCTACCGATACCTACCTGTCTTCTATCGATAGGTAGATACTTAAGACCTTGATAACCTATACAAAAATGTGTTTAGCAGCAGTATGAATGACTCAACTTATAAAATTAAACATAACGTAGACAATGATAGCGTTGCCCCTTAGCCAACTATTCTTTGAATTTTTTGGAAGCTGAAAGGTTGATCGTCATTTTATGACAGACTAGCTTTAACCCGCGGCTTCGCTCTAATAATCTATCTCACAGGTAAAGTGCAATTTTCTGAGACAAAAAGTAACATATGGCCCTAAGTTACAGCTTTTCCTAAATAACACACAAAAGTATACGTTTGTAAAACAATTTGGATAATACAAGGATAAAAGTAGAGTCAAACCTAATGGTGGCTCGGAGTAAGTAAGTTGCTGCGCAGTAGCAAATTCACGTAACAGCTGGGACAGGGTACTACACAGAGCAAAGCGATCTTCACAGACGTCATTAAGTTTGAATCAATCTATTCCTGGAGACGAGGGTCAGCACCAAGCAGCTGTAAAATATTGGAGAGATTATCTGGTTTCGTTTCTGAAAAGTCACCCAGAAAAAACAAGCAGAAAAGAGAACTGAAAAAACTATGAAAGAGGTCTTTTCCCAACAGTTAGACCAAATAGGATGAGCAAAACAAAACACAATAATGAAATCGATTGTAGGTATCGGTATTCTTCAAAGATGAAGGGACCCTAATTTCGCATTAACGTACGAACTATAAAAGAAAATACACGAGTGCTTTTTGTAAGATACTTTACGAAGATACTGTGTATTATATTTTTTCCTACGTTGCCAGATTCGTGAATATGAATAGGTAAATTATCTGCAACACGATTTTGGCTTGCAGTAGTAGGTAAAGGTGATTTACATTTACGTATTCCTGTATCATTAACAGAATCAAGAGTGTTATGATGTAGGCCATCTTCGTTGATCTCTGTCAGGATGTTTGTGTAAACACACGTGTAATCTGGTCTGGTATTTACCTTTGGACTCCCTTATCTTTATTGGAATATTCTCCCTGTCATTTAAAAACATGTCTTACTTTACTTTGCTTTTAATAATTATCTTAGAAGACACAGTTAAGTACTATTGGTTTCGTTAGACATATTTTTCAAAATTCAAAATTATTATTATTGATTAGGTACATATACTAGTACTGTTGCAAAGGATGTTGAATCATAGGCTTCTGAATAACATACATAATTATTCTACTTTTAGTCATACAGTTTGGACCCCGTAGATGGCCACGTTTATTGCAAAGTTGGAGGCGTTTTTCATTTCATCTATAGCATAAATCATTTGATCCATTGACCTTATGTTCTTATGATCCAATGAATATTTTGATATGAGTGACTTGTTGGCAAACAAGATAGAAAATTAGTTATAGATCTTGGCATCGGTTACTCTTGCCACTACTCCACATAATTCAGAAATAAATATATCATTCACCAATATCATAAACAGATCAAGTTCACCATTCTGCGTCGATCATGAACCGCAGCGATTATATCGAGGTCGTGTCCCACGGGGGTCGCCTGAGACAACAATATTTTGACCAACGACAAAGACCGTCTCGTGTTTACGACTACTCGACCGAAGGGTGGTGATAAATCTCAGTATAAATCTACTTGCATGGAACTGTACTGTTGAACAGAGATGATTCTATTGGGATTATGAATAAGGATATAATCACGATACACACAAAATTGCCACTGAGTATCTTAAAAAAGAGTGAATGATCGACCCACCGTAAAAGTTAACGTTAAGAGGTACCTACTAAACCTATAGAGTTACCTAGTACGTATATTTTATCTATCTACTGCTTAGACTCATTAACCATGGCGTTTACACTATGATATTTTGTGTATTTTCTAAGCATGCTCACTAACTACTACATTAACCTGGAAATCTTCTAAAGATAAAGTCTGTTCTCAAATAGAGGAGGCTTCTATACTTAGCTTAAAAGAATATGTTGTCAGAGAGAAATGCGGTCCTAATTAATTAATACCGTCGTCGTTTTGAAATTGTTGTTTTCGATCGTAAACATACAGGCCTGAACAGATGCGGTTTACCATAAAGTAGAAATAAAAATATGAAGGCCAGAAATTAAGGCTCCACTTGGATTTTTTTCTTAAATGTCTTCTTAAATGAGTCTTTAAAAATATATTGTTGAAATCTACATTTTTTATTATTTTCCTTTCATTAGAATTTAAATGTTTTTTCTAGTTTTACGGCAAAAGCTCTCGTATCTATTATGTGACGATTGGAATAATTTATTCGATTATTTTTTTATTAATAGAAAAAATAAAATATGATGGAAAGCTATATAAAAAGATGGTTAGTAGAGCTCATGCTTATTTCATTAGATTTTTTCGCAGACCTGCGACAAGTGAATTTCACGAAAAACGTAGACACCGTGTGTAAAATATCTGCCGGGATATTTTAATCATCGTCTCGCATCCACCGGACTCCCGCAGCCTTGACCAAGATGTCGTCTCCACCTAGTGGGAGACCTTCAAATGCAACGTCTTCCGGTTCGCGGTCGCCACTCCAGAACTTTCAGTCCCAACGGCCATCCGTTCTGCGAGTAATGTGCCCTGCCCACATATTAAAAATGAGAAATAATGATGATAGCATGCATCTCCTCGTAAAGTGTTCATTTATAATTTTTTGTACTAACACTAATGGATAGACAATTTGATAACGAACATTTTTGGTATTTTTTTTTTTCAGAAGTCCAGTATTAGATTTTATAAAGATTTTATTTTAAAATCTGGGCGTATTCACTACTGTAATTCATGCGCCACCAGTGCCGCTAGGCCAATAGGAATGCTCATATCTCATGCTGATTTTTTGGTCAGGGTACGGCCTTAAGAGTTAAAGTTAGAAAATAATTGTTTCTGCTGTCCATTCGCAAATATAGTTAGTTATGGAGAAGAACGGACAAGAAACTCCATACTTACTCTTTTAAAAGTTGAAGTTGTTCATGTACTTAGGTAGGGGAGAGTTGATCCGAAGAGAATAGGAACGCAAGTAAAAAAAGAAGCTTGTCGTATGATGTTTGTCGTGAAACGTTATGACACTATGCCGTTGCAGGAGCCGTTTTAGTTGCTTCTATTAAGGTAGAATACGTAGTATAAATATAGTTGTTAAGGAAAAAAAACAAAATCGACGGCACAAACCCCACGAAGTAATATTGTTGTTTGTTAACTGTGATTTGATAGTACACAAAAAAATAATCATATATGTCACGTCGAGGTACCTATGAATTATAGGACAACCATCATCAAATCCAATCCCTAGAGGCAATTTCTTCATTCTTCATAGGAACGGTTGAACTTCAATACTTCATCACTGGATTGAAACTCGAAAGTATTTATTTGACTTAGTTACAGCATGGGGTATCAACTCATACAAATTATAATTAGTATTAAAAAAATATCATAGATGGCAGCATAGGTAACAAATGTGAAAGTAACAATCAATTAAAAATGTTTAACAGCAGATTCAGGCTGAAATAAGTTTAGTAAAAATCAAAACTTGCTTCTTTAATGTTAATTTATCCATTTACACTCATTAATCAGGTTTTTTGAACAAAAAAGATAAGTGAAGACTTTGTATGTTAAATTAGTTGAAAGTAGCTATCGACTTTTCGTTTTGTTTTGAGTTCTTTGCAATAGATGGCGTGTTTCACAATTTGTCCTAAACTATATATCCATCGTAAGATTCATTTTGTAGGATAGTTATTATTTATTATAGGCGTAATTTAAAAGATATTTTTTATTATAGGCGTAATTTCAAATATTAAAGTTTTGGTCTATTATTTAAAATCACTTTTTTGTGAAACTTATTTACACGTCGAATTAACTAGATACCTCGCTGGAACAGGACTCGTATCGCGCTAGGGCCTACTCAAATCGCACGGGTACTAAAATAAAAGATAACGCGACGCGTGTGCCGCTTGCCGTCCGAGTCAGTGTTACCAGGTACACGGTAATTACCATAGATGCACGGTATTTTTGGCTAAAACACGGTATACGGTAATATTTCACTACCGTGTCATTTTCTACGGTATTTTTAATTATGAATTACCTTGACAGTCAATATGTAAATAATTATGAAGTATTAATTTTATTAAAAATATATACGTAAAACGAAACGAAAATCCAGCTTTATATGCTGGCAACATCAAGTCGCCGCTTCGCTTCACCACTCTACCGCCGGGGATTTCCCCGATTCCCCGATCATCAAAATACGTCTAAATGTAAAAGTATGCCCTTTGCCCTGCCCACTAGTAAAACAATCAGTGTATATGAAAATTGGTTGTATAATAAATGAATGAATGAATCGCTTTCTCGCAACTCGCACCGTACTCTTTTTTTCTTCGATAGTTTTGTTGGTGATCTAAGGACATGTAAAAAAAAAATACTGCAGCCATATACGAGCGAGAAGTTGTTATTTTAGATGATTAAGAATGAATAAATAATATTGAAAAATATGACATTTTCTCTTGATATTGCACGGTAATATGCATGGTATTTTTTAAATCTAGACACGGTAATTTGGGGCTGAAACACCGTATTTTTAAACTGTCAACACGGTAGTGTATAATTTTGATCTGGTAACACTGGTCCGAGTTTACGTGTCGCATAGTAGGTACAGTTTGATTCAAACTTAATAACGGCTCGAAACACTTCGTGAGCCACTACGCGCTAGCAATTTCATGTGACAGCGGGGGTGAGGGGTAGGGTAGGTACTGCCATGCTGCGTATCTACAACTATTAAGTATTTTTTTTTTATAAATTGTTTTAAACATATACGTGGTATGTATTTTTGTAATCACCACTAAAAGCCCTTAATTTTGATATCCCACTCGACGGGTTACGAAGATAAAAAATTGCAACCTCTACAATATGGAGCCCAAAATCCGCCATTTTTTTTAATGGCACTTATCTATGAATATTTGGGTGTCCAAGACCTATCTAACGATGTCTTAATTATAAAAATTCGTCATGTGGTTTGAAAGATACGAGGTAATAAAGAATATTACACACATACTTACATACAAGATATGCGCGAAAAACATAACCCTTTCCTTGCAGCCGGGTAAAAAAGGATAACCCTTATAGTGAATAATAAAATGACATGAAGTAGATACCTACTTCGTGTCATTCCGTTGCCGCGGAAGCAAGCTAACTACCTACATTTAATTCTAAAACGAATTCTACAGTTTTGATTGATTTGGAATATTCGTGAATATTGTGAAATTCGCTACACAATGCGACCACTTAGATTTAAGAAGTTACCGCGGTCTGAGCGGAGTCTGTCCCGAATCGAACATACCTAATGTTATTATTACGAATACGAAGTAAGCGTTCAAGGACAAGACAACTGGCAAATAACGTCTCTGAGTACCTACATGATACGATTCCTCGCTCAAATTGCCATATGATTTAGTATCTAGGCAAACTACTAGATGGCGTTAGAAAACCACAGTCTCGGGCTATTAAAGAGTCACTGGTGCTGCCGCCTGTTAAAAATATGGAGAAAGAAAAAATAGCCCGACCAATAGCCCGACTTATGGAGGTGACATTTCTTTGTATGGGATTGGGTATCTGTACTGTAGTATTATATTATCTTTGGTTACAGGCACTTTGAGTTTTCATTTGAACTTGAAGCTAAAACCACATGGTGTGGCTCGCTGGGTCGCAAATCCCTTGTCGATCTCTAGAGAAGACCCAGCAAGAAACTCTAGGATACTCTTTTTATAGTTTACACAATCACTTTATTACAATTAGCGTTACATGTTTATTAGGTTTTCAAACATCTCATCAATCAGATTTATTAAACAGTTATTATTCTACACGTACGTAAAGTAAGTACCTACGCGCGATGCGCGTTCTAAGTTCTAAGTGGGCGGAACTTCTACATTATTTTGTTTAGACACTAATTACTTGGATATTTGAATAAAGCTAGCAAACAATACTAAAATGCTGCTCAGTTAATTATTTTAACGTTAAACAACCCCAATACTTACAAATACAAAGTAGTTTGTAGATTATTATTGAAATAGGAATCTCATCATAAAACTATCCAATTTGCCGGTGATCTGACAATCTTACTAATCAGAAGGTTTCCTATTATTACATAGCTGTGTAAAATAGTCTTAAGACTTTTAAGTATTTAATCATTTACTCAAATTTGTTAAGTTCTCATATAAAATTATTAAATCTAGTTATTGGTCATTCAAATTATAACATCCGGCATTGTTGACAACTTTGCATAATAAGAATAGCATTAGGTCATAATCAAACACATTTACTTCGTCAAATGTGCAACAGTTGAAATGCAAACAAATCTAAAAGTCCTACAATAAGTAATCCCGTTTTATTTAAACATCATCATCACATCATCAGCCTTTTAAAGTTCCCTCTGCTGGGACACAGGCCTCCTCTCATAGAGGGAGTGGGCTATATTCCACCACGCGGGCCCAGTGCGGATTGGTAGATGTCACATGTCTTTGAATTTTTGGTTCTAGGACATGCCGGTTTCCTCACCATGTTTTCCTTCACCGTTTTGAGAGCAGTGGTGATGAAATAAATTTCACAAAGTAAAGCGCCTGCTCGGGTTCGAACCCACGACCTACAACTCGTAAGTCGGGACCGTAACCACTGGGCCACCACTGCTTTCCATAATTTATTCCAATATTTATTATTTAAACATCTCATATTAATTAAACATTGAAATTAGCTTATCAGATGATCTTCATTCAAACAGTTCAATAACTAATTCCACAATAAGCCAATAGATGGCGCTGAACCCAAAACCAAACTTAAATAGACCTTGAAATAGTTCAACTGGTATCTCAGAGATGACAGGATTACCGAGTTTGTGTTGATTGACAATTAAAATGATTAATTAGGATAATTAATTAGGAAATTCACGCCTACGCGGCTATATATATTTTGACGAACTTCAAAATACTCTTTTAGCGTGTGTGAACATAATTTAAGTTTTGAAGGACAAGTTTGTATTTGAGACGACGGAAAAACCAGTTCTATAGCGGCGTTAGTAAAATCATAAAAAATTGGGATAGAAACCGTTTAACGATGCACAGAACTACACAACAATGCACTTTAAAGATATGCGTAAGCCACACAATATGATACAATATTTCCATAGCTCAATATTCTATTTTCTGAAAATCAGCCCGTTTAACCTCGCTTCCCCTTTGTATTTACATTTCGTAAAACACCAACCAAGAATACAAAACAACCTGCACTATTTATTCGTACAAGAACATAAGTTGACGTTCAAATTACGACTCCGCTTGCAGAAGTCACGACAACCAAAGTGACGTTTTGCCCCACCATCTTGTTTACATTTCAACCAATGCAGTCTGATTAGTGTCGTGCCATCTATATACACAGTCCGTACTACAATAGTCAACACAATACTTTTAATATTCAAATCAGCTTTAATTTATCATTGTATAGTAAATTATCTAGCTATTTCTACAATTTAATATTATTCAATTGTAGATATGGAAATAACTAGATAGTTTCTGTTGGTTTTAGCTTCTAAACAGATGTCTAGATAAATAAATCCTCCTTCCTCGCGTCGATTCCCCAATGCTGGGGGTCGTGACCACATCATGGTTTCAGAACTTTCTCTTTTATGATATTTCTCCACCTGCTCCTATTCTCCGCAACATGCACGGCTTCCGAGGCTTTGATGTTCAGCGAGGCTCGGATTTGGTCTGACCAGCGTATAGGACTTCTGCCTCTTGGCCGTTTGCCCTCGACTTTACCAGTGACAATTACCTTGAGTAAGTTGTCACCAGGTTTACGGGCAATATGGCCATAGTAGTCAAATATCTTGCGGAGGCACACATTCGACAATCTAGGCCTTTTTTTCAATTTTGAGGTCCTGCAATATCGAGATGTTCGTCCTGTGCGCCGTCCACGAGATACGCAGCATCTTCCTGTAACACCACATCTCAAAAGCCTCGATGGCTTTTAGAGTCCACGTCTCCGCTCCGTACAAGAATATGGAGAAAACAAGGGAGATGACAAGTGACAGTTTCGTCTTGTTCGAAATGTTGCGGTCCTTCCACACTCTCTCGAGTTGCGACATGGCACTCTTTGCCATTCCAATGCGCCTGCGAATCTCATCTTCACACGATCCATTGTTACTTATACTAGAGCCCAGGTAAATAAAGTGATTAACTATTTCGACGTCAAGTGTACCACTGAGCCCTAGTTTGGACGTGCGGTCCACCACCATGATCTTCGTTTTGGACCGGTTTATGGAAAGGCCCATCTCACCACTGTATCTTTCCATCCTGTTGAAGAGAGAGCTCATTTCGGTTTCGTCTGCCGCAAACAAGATGGTGTCGTCAGCGTAGCGCAAATTGGTGATTTTATTTCCATTGATGTTGACACCCCTGCCGTTCCAGTCCTCACAGGCTTTACGGATTATGTACTCCCCATAAATGTTGAACAGGATGGGTGACAAAATACAGCCCTGGCGCACTCCCTTGCCAAATGGGAACGGCTTCGAGGACGTGCTGCCCACCCTCACCATGCCTTGGCTGTTTGAATATAGCCCCTGTAACAGAGCAATAAGGTGTTCAGGCACTGCCATTTCCCGTAAAACTCGCCACAATCGATTCCAGTCCACACAGTCAAAGGCCTTGCTGTAATCAATGAAGCACATCATAACTGGTACATCAAACTCGTACGCCTTCTCAATGAGTTGCCGGAGATTGAGAATCTGCTCCCGTGTTCCCTTTCCTTTTACAAAGCCAGCCTGCTCCTGTGGAATCTGTCAGTCCAGGTAGTATCGGATTCGGCTGATTAGAATGTGGAGGAGGATCTTACTGGCGTGTGATATAAGTGATAAAGTGCGGTAGTTGCCACACTTCCGTGTCGATCTCTTTTTGTGCAAGGGGAGGACTATTGACTTTGTCCAGTCCAGGGGCCATTTACCTGTGTGCCAAACGCTATTGCAAATTCTGTGCAACATATCGATACCAGCATTACCTAGCGCCTGCAAAATTTCTCCTGCGATCTCGTCAGGGCCGGGGGCCTTCCTGCTTTTCAAGCTACATATAGCTGAAATCACTTCGGATCTCAGAATGGAAGGTTCACGGTCCAGTCCTTCAAAGATAAGTGGCGAGTTCATCGTAGGCGATGAGTTACTGTACAGGTCCTCGCAGTATTCACGCCATCTGTCGGCCACCCTTTCCAAATCGTGCAGGGGCTTGCCGTCCTTGTCTTCAAGTACCTAACTTTTCGGTTTGAATTGCCTTGAGAGTAAACGGACTTTTTTATAGAGGTCAGAGGTCTGCAGATTGTTGGCGTGAGACTCAACTTCACGACACATGTTTAGTATGAAGTTATTTTTGTCATGCCTGCTACTGCGTTTGATCCTTTTACATAGGCCAGAATACTCTTTCATAACCTCGTTGTTTTGGAGACCGTGACACTTTATCTCTTTTCTCTTCTTGACTAGTTCCCAGGTTTTATCAGAGAGCCAGGTTTTTGATCTGCATTCCCTGTGTTGAAGCTGGCATTTTACTAGGGCATCAATCACTGTAGATTTCAAAGATTCCCATTGAGCGTTAGTGTCTTGAGAGTCGGTTGGGATTGATTCGAGTCTTGACTTTACCGCTTCTCTGAATTTTGGGCGGAAGAACGGATCCAGCTGTCTGGGTTTCGGCGGTGACGTTTTCTTTATCCTCTTGAGTCGCAAGGCAAACCAGGCAACCAGCAAGTTGTGATCAGAGCCGCATTCTGCGCCAGGGAAAGTTTTGACATTAGAGATAGAGGAGCGCCATCGATTATTTATGATTATGTAATCGATTTGATTCCTGTAGCGATCGCCAGGTGACCTCCAGGTGTACATACGGCGAGGATGTTGCTGAAAGTAGGTGTTCATGACACTAAGTCCCCTATCAATACACAACCCCAACAACCTCTCACCCCTATCATTTCGGACCCCTAGTCCTTGCTTCCCCACCACGTTACTGATGTGATCGTCTGCAGTTGTATTACCGATTTTTGCGTTCCAATCACCGATTGTCATAGTCATTTCCCGATTTGGTATTGAACTAAGTGTATCTATTAGAGTAGCATAAAACCCATCGATAGTGCTTTCATCAGATTGCTTAGTGGGGGCATAAACCTGGATCACATTAACAATGAAAGGCTTAGTGTTCAGCTTCAGCGTTATGATCCTGTACGATACAGGGTTGTACCCAAGGACGAATCTATTGATATGTGGTGTCAAGATAAAAGCGACACCGTTTCGGCTCTCATTCTCAGGTACTGAGAAGTACATGGTGTTACCAGAGCTGGTCTTGAAGTAACCTTGTCCTCTCATGTGGGTCTCGCAGACACCAAGGAGAGTCAGCCGGTGTGCCTTCATTTCACTTTCCACGATGGTCAGCTTCCCATGTGCAAGCAGTCCTCTCACGTTCCAGGTGCCCACTCTATGTTGAGTGCGGATCGTCATGTTCTCAGCGGGCCGTTCGTTGCTAGTTGAAAGCTTCCCCACATCTGCAGTCGCATGATCCTTCGCATCAGTAACCTCATCATCATCGGTAGCAGATTTCACACCTACCAGCCCGGGTACTGGCAGGCGCCGAGCGTCAGTCGGATCGCATGACAAATCGCATTCCTTATTCGCATTTGAATCCATAATTAGGTTTTCTTGGGAGATTAATTATGGTGGGTTCCCGAGTACTTCCACATCAGTATTTTTGAGGGGATTTAATTCCTCAAGGCCACTGGGCGCCGCTCCGAAAGATGCCACGGAGATGTCAGGTTATTTACCGCCGCCTGAGTAGATAAATAAATAAAAAGGTATAAATAACAAGTTTTCCCGCCCGCCCTCTTTTTGTCTCTTTTTGTTTTTTTGTTTTTGTTCGTTATGAAAGACGACTCACAAGGGATATTATTTAATAACAACCCTTATTCTAAGTCATCTCAAGGTTTCTCGACATTATACCGATCAGAATGATAACATAATTTGTCTCATGAAGGTCGTCTAACGGTCGCCTAATTTTGTCTATACCCAGGCCCACATAGATTAATGAAAATAGTTTCCATTTATGTAAACCCTTTTGTTGGAAATATTATTAGTTAGGTATATTTTTTTTGGCTTCGGTAGGCTTTTTATTAATTAAAAATACAAAGAAAAGTTATTAGGATCGTGGTGGAATTTGGAACAAATAAATGAAATGTATCTCTATTTCGCTAATTGTTGAAACTTCAATATTTTTTTTGTATTTTAACTTGAAGATTCAATTCAAAGATTTAGGTACGATTGATATTGAGAACTTCTACCGATAAAGAGATAGATTATAACTTTCTGTTATGATCTCATGATTTATCCGTAGAAGTTTCTCTCTGATACCATTCAGTATTCATTTGATTTGCCCATAAGAAATTAAATACATTTATTTACCTAGGTAAGAGTGTGTTTGTTCGTATAAACACTATGTCTATCCCCAAGTTTCCCATCTTTAAATTGTAGAAGAAATCTGCTGTGATTGGCTGTTGAAAATTCATTCAACCAATCACAGCAGACAACACGTGCTTGAAAATTTGTCACATTAATTCTGCGATAATTTATGGGTGGGAAACTTGGCCTCTCAGTTTTGAAGAGAGATAAGAAATTTCTTGTGAGATATGCAGCACCTATAAGTTCTTTTTCTTTTAATTATTTCGTGGATACACAAATAAATAATTATAAAATAACAGACTCCTAAAGACTGCAAAGCAATCACATGTTAATGCCTCAATCTCCCTTCAAAGTTACCTGCTATTAAATGCGGACTGCGTAAAACTGTACTTTCACTAGTTGTTTCTATATATCAATTTTTGATAAACAATGTCAAAAAGTCCAAAATGTTAATCAATAAGTCGCGGATGGACACCAGCTTTATCTCCAAACCTTCCATTTACATTTTGAGAAATCATTTTCAAAGAATGTTGGGACTAAAATTGTAATATTCTAGAAATTGTTATAAAAACAAAATATTGAGCAAAATATTTTATTTCAACTAAACCATTTAAAAGTACTTTTGGATTATTAAACAAAATATGAATCTAGTTCCACATTCGCTAGCGTCAGTAGGTCTCAATAAGGAGAATGAGCAAGAAACTTAAGGACATTCTTTTCCATCAGTTTTAATTACAAGTATTTGGTTACATCCTCAGATTATAGTTGTTCTCTAATCTGAGGTACACTATTCTTGTTGGCATATTATATATATGCGAGAACGATGTAAAAAAAAGACATGCATGTGCAGCGTCTGCAGTAAAAAGAAAAATCAAAAATACAATAAATAATTAAAAACAGGACGAGGCAGCTAAGTTATGACCAATCCCAACTATGGGCGCCCGTTTACGAACAAGACGCATGGATTGGCACCACTCAGCTCAATCATCATGAAGGGAACCGAATAATCCAACACATGTACCACCATTAGAGACATCAGAGAGAGTTTGACATACTATCAAACTCCAGGGCACACACAAGTTAACGAACGACATATAGGTACAGTAAATGGTAGATTTACATTTGTAACATACATGTGTAGTACACACATGTGCTGATCAAACGTCCAGACGTCAACCCATCGGAGTCTTTGCCAAGTTTATCGTAAGCAGAATAATCACCTTAATGGTTTTTGATAAGCTTAATTATTATCACCACACATTTCGGTATTATGCATCTACGTTGAGCAGAGGGTAATGGATGGGCTGAAGTCCTGGCAGTTAGAAGAATACACAGTTTTCAAAATTGCTTTGCTTTCTTTTTCGGATCTATTGGCAGCCCAGATGCACAAGTCGCGGATAAATTTGAAAGATAGTTACCGCGGCCTTGACACAAGCGACTGAAGTAACAGCGGTAGGTTTTAGTCAGTAAAAGTCTGACACGTCCTGCCGCTCCACCAAGAGCGGGAGAAGTCATTGAATGATTTCACAACCTCAAAAAAAACGGCCCGTTGCACAAGCAAACGAAAAAGATATGGTAAGGTTTTAATTAGTAGGAACCCCTACTAATTAAAACCTTACCATATCTTTAAGTAGTATGTAAGGGTTGATAAGGTTTTACTTAGTACTTAAATAAAACAGAAAGCTAAAGTTTGTAATGCATCAATGATTACAAATTTTACTTAAATTCTTTAGTTCATGAGATCAAATTACAATTTTAATAATATAAAATACAAGCTATTTATTTCAAAAAGTTATAAAGTTAAAGGTTATATATTTTTGATTGAAAGTGTTTTTATTATTTTACTCTTTTTGTAAAAAAGAACCATCATTTATTCACTTAACCGCTTGTTTACTCTAAAGGAGCCAGGAGAAGTTTAGACCATTGAATAAATAAATAAAAAATAAAAAAACTAGGGATCTTTAAGTCAAGAGTGATTGGGTTTTTTCTAGGCAAGCGTGCTTCACCATCGACCACATCATCGCTTTCCATCAGGTGAGATAGTGGTCAAGCGCGAGCCTATTAATAATAAAAAAATACTCTCCGTTTGGTTTATATCCAAGGCCTTATTCCGCTGGCTATAGATAAGTCCCAGGCAATTTACAAACCGGTAAAGGTTCGCACCCGGGACATCCCGGCGGTATGTACACTATGCACTCTTCTCCTCCGAGGCAGATGTGGTCTTCACACACGTCCATTGATGATAGGCAGGATCTGTACGCTGGAGAGAAAATATCGTGTAAATAACTTAAATAGCTACAATCAAGGAGTCTTCAAGTCAAGAGTGAATAGGTTTCTTCTAGGCAAGCGGGCTTCATCGTTGACCTCATCATCGCTTACCATTAGGTCAGATAGTGGTCAAGCGCTAGACCATAAAAAATGGTAAATACATTACTGCACCCGGGTTTTATACGAGAATTAAATTGTAAATTAATTTGCGATCCTCCGCAGACGCAATTATAATCGAATTCAAATGACTAGACTTTTAAAATCGCCAAGCCAAGTGATTAGTGATACAGACGAGGCCAAAACACAAGAGAATAGTGTGACTACTGAGATACTTATATTCTGGGTCGAAACGAAACACAGGTCTGACAAAGTGTTAAGTTTTGTTTTTTAATCAATCATCAATAGCAGTGGGTAGCCAAGATTTTGAAACGGTTCCCGGTAAAAAGCTATAATAGGCTTGTCCTCAATTACCTGGCTTCCAAAACAGGAATTTAGTTTACCTAAACAATTATATTAGAAGCATCAGTAACAGTTTAAGTTTTCAGAAATAACTTAATTGAAATCTCTATTGTTCAAGACCAAATAATAGTAGAACACGTCCAGTCGTCCACAAATGATTTTAATGAGCGCACTAATGCATAATGTTAGGATAATCACGTTATCTAACTTGAATGCATAATGCCAGCCTGTCAGCTTGTCTGCCGTGAGTCCATCACACATATCATGCTCATTATGGTGACCCTCTTATGTAATCATCTCATTAGATGGGTTTTGAAACCTAGTTCCACTATATTTGTGAGAGATTTAGATGTGAGATTTCTTACACAATATTAAATTAAACAGTATAACAGCACAGCCCCTACCGGAGTCCGTGTAACCAGATAGCTACAATCTAGGGCTCTTTAAGTCGAAAGTCAATAGGTTACTTCTAGGCAAGCGTGTTTCACTGTCGACCACATCATCGCTTACCATTAGGTGAGATTGTGGTCAAGCTCATGTCAGTAGACTATAAAAAAGTACCATGTACTAGGGTGCGAGCTTATTGCCTCTAATATTAGATGATACCTAAATAAAATCTAGGGAATCCTCAGATGATTGTTGCTGCTTCGACTGCCACGTATCATTGCAGCATCCCAACTTATACTCGCTCCTCACTTTGTGATTGAAAAAAAACTGTAGCAGTCTTTTGACTAAAATTTCTATATTTATGTATACAATTCCTTTTTAAATCGATTATAAAATGACTGAAAGTTATGATTTACGTCAGTGTACGTTAATCTTGTTTAACTGTTTGTCTTAACTTTTAACACAGCCAGTATAAGTAAGTTTATCTCAGCGCAAATGCAGAACAAAGACAATCCTCCGCTAATCCTTAATCGAAGGTAACCACTAACCATTCGATGGCTCTATATATTAATATAGAGCCATGGAATGAGAGTGATCTCCAAATTAAAAAAATAAATATTTCTATAATTTCAGCTGTTGTCTTTTGGCCTCGTCTGCCACCATGTATTACATAAACGTGATACTCACTGTCAACGCACTCGCCATAGAAGCAGCATCCTCCGCAGCATTGTTCGTGGTCGACACACTGCGGACAGAACGTTTTGTGTTAGAATCTGATTAGCATCTAGTCACCGTGTTCGTGTGGGTATGATAGGATAAACAGCGGTTTTCTCATGTTTAAACCATAAACCACGATTTGACCAACATATATATTTATGTTGGATGTATCGGCATTTCCTAGAACCAAAATTTCGAAAACGTGTGGCATTCCCGAACCCGCACTGGGCCTGCGTCCCCCACGTGATTAAGGCTGATAATTTCAGTGTGTTATGTTACTTAAGTGGCAGTGGACAGGACACATTGCTCGCAGAACGAATGACCGCTGGGGCAGAAAAGATCTGAAGTGGCGACCGCGAACCGGAAGACGTTGCGTTGGAAGGGCTCCCACTAGATGGACCGATGACCTGGTGAAGGTTGTGGGGATCCACCGGATGTGAAACACACGGGACCAGTCAATATGGACACATGGGGGAGGCCTATGTCTAGCAGTCGACGTCTTTCGGCTGAAATGACGATGTTGATGTTATTTTTGCACATTATATGTTACTTGGAGCTCGTGTCTAAATAATAACAGTCGTACGGGTTGATCTTCTAGGTTAAGCAACGTTTACCAAGGTCGATCTTCGTAAAATACCGAGATGCCTCCGAGCCTCGGTAAGCACGTGAAACTGTTAGTCCGGCTGTCATTTGAAGATCTTTTACAGTCGTTTTTGATTGCCAGAAACCAGGAAATCTGACACCAGTCCTGCCAAACAGGGTTTTGAAGGTTAGATAGGCAATCGCTCCATGTATAATACTGGTACTCAGGTACATTTGGTTAAACGGAATCCGACCCCAACACAGAAAGGGAAAGCGCTCGTCAGATAGATTTGGTGTTACGTTTTGTTAGCTTGGAGGTTGTCAGTCAATGTTAACAAAATTGAACGAGTGTTAACGATTGATTAGGATCTATATAATACATGAAGCATAATCATGTAGTTATAATGCAGGCATGATAAGCGTATTCATGGTTTTCTCACTATCTCTCGTTCGTACGTTTGATCTCAATTTTTTTCACCGTTTCAGTGTTTGGATTTTAGAAATTGAGACTGTAGTTTTATTGATTTCTCAATTAAATCTCCTCCTTACCTTCCCATTTCCGTCCAATATCCATCTAACCAATCCTCTCTAAAGTCCTCGAGAGTATTGCTCAGAAGTAACTTTCTTGTTATTTGTCCTCTAATAGCCTGCTGAGTCCTTACCAATCAGGTTTCAGACCTGGCCATAGTACTGTGACCACTCTTGTCAAAATAACTGACGATATAAGACTTGCTATGGATTATAAATGTCTTAGTGTATTGGTTCTACTGGACTTCAGCAGTGCTTTTAACTCAGTTGACTTTGACATACTCTTAGGAATTCTTTCCTCTCTTAATGTCTCTGCTTCGGTAATTGAATGGTTCAAATCTTATCTTCGGGGCCGCTCGCAGTCTGTTCGATCCGATGAGGACTCCTCTGACTGGTGTGACTTGACTGCGGGCGTTCCCCAGGGTGGCGTCCTCTCTCCTCTCCTCTTCTCAATTTTCATAAATGCTATCACTAAGATCCTAACTTCTAACTATCATCTCTATGCAGATGACTTGCAGCTATATCGACACTTTAAAGTGGGTGATCTGGTTGGGGCTGTGTCTGCCATCTATAGTGACCTTGAAAATATTAACAAGTGGGCTAAATCCTTTGGACTTTTACTGAACCCAACCAAATCTCAAGCGCTCATTGTTGTGGTAGATATATGCTCAGCCTTTTAAATCACCAAGCCCTCCCACCAGTAGTTTATGATTCAGTGCCCATATGTTATTCGAAAAGCGTGAAAAACCTAGGCGTCTATATGGATACTAACCTCTCTTGGGAGGTTCATGTTGCAGATGTAAGTAAGAGGGTCTTCTACACTCTTCAGTCTCTTAAACGTCTCCAAAAATTCTTACCATTTCGCACTAAGGTCACTCTTGCTCAATCTCTTCTTCTACCGCTCATAGACTATGCGGATGTCTCAGCTCAGCTCGTGACATGCTCATAGACTATGCGGATGTCTCAGCTCAGCTCGTGACATGCTCAAAGACTATGACTATGTTTTCTAGACGCAACGGAGGTAGTCCTAAATAAACTCGAGCGACTGCAGAGCTTGTGCATCCGCTTTATTTTTGGCCTCCGCAAATACGACCATGTGTCAGAGTTTCGGACTAAATTGAAGTGGCTGCCGATTCGGCGTCGTCGAGATACCCATATCCTATCTCTCCTCTATACTATCCTACACAATCCTAATTCTCCTCAATACCTTCGTGAACGCTTTGATTACTTAGTCCCGAGGGGTAAACCCTGTCGCACTTCCACTTCTCTTCTTCTTCGTACCCCACGTCACACTTCCAGCCGCTATGATGGCTCCTTCTCTGTTACTGCAGTGCGTCTATGGAACTCTCTACCACATTCCCTACGCGACAGCCCGTCTCTGAATGTCTTCAAGAGGAAAATCAAGGATCATTTTCTTTCGGAATGACATAATATTTGTATATATTATGTATATTTTGTACTTATGTATGTATATTTATGATTTATTTTATATTATTCTAAAATTGTACACTGGACTACTTCTCTTTTTCCCTTTGTAAACTCTCTCTATCACTCTAAGGTTTGCTGGTAGAAAACTCTTCTTTGAGTTAAGCTCGCCTTTGTACATCAACTTTAAAATCACTCATGTTGTATATGTAATTTTTTTTTGTGTACAATAAAGAATTAAGAAGAAAACGATCCTAAAACCTATTTCTTTTGAATAGCTTGTTTGGTTACGTAAAATTGCAATACAATATTAAACCGGGTGCTTTTTTATATCCCATAACTCTAGGGTTTCAATGACACCATATCAAATAATCAACTGGCATATGAATTAACTTTTAATTATCTATTCATTTTTTTTAATTTTTTTGGGAATAATCACGGCATCCGAAAGGACGCAACCAGTTATGGAAATAAAATAATTTTAATTTATGATATCTTCGAAACTATGCATTTTTGGACGAAATATTATTATAACTTTTTAATTGAATATCATCCTAGAGTTATGGGATATCAAATAAAACACATTGTATAAGTTTGTAAAAATAAAATTTAATCTCAAATCAAGCGGCAATAAGTAGTGAAATGCTTAGTGCTCCCATTAGTCGATTAGTTTTACAATATTGTTCTAATCTTGCGTTTAATAGGGTTATCACTTGGAACTCATTAGACTTAACAATGTTGATAGCATTTTCTATGTTATTTTTTCACAAAACCTTTAATAACAGTAAAGACAAAGAAGACGAATAGATAATATAATTATGTCAACATCACATAACATCACCCGGATCTCCGCACTTGCAGTTCTCCAAATGTTTGGTTGTTGGTATTTTAGTTGGTTTATAGTAGTTTCCAGATATTATTTATTTTAATCTATTTAAGAAATACTATGTCGAAAATATGTAAAAACGGGGTATCAAATCAAATCAAATCAAATATGTGTATTTGTTAGAATATGGTAAAATAGATGTTACAATTTTGGTGCTAGCAAATCTTGCCTTATTATGTCGTACAAATATTCCTAAAAAACAAAGCTTATATAACTAACCTATTCATAATTATGAATTAGAGAATAAAAATATGAATCTATAATAGTTAATTAATAAATATTAAAATTGTACTTTAGTCATAATAATGACTTATTCTCTAAATATTCTTGAATACTTTAATAATTATGATTTACTGACTATGATTTCCTTACAGAAACTGGTTCATTTACATTGGCAAGATCTGTTCTTATTGGTTTTTTTCCCCCTTTACTCCCTGTTTTTTTTTCCAAAACACCAAGATAAAAAACTGAAAAGTAAAAACTAGTAACTCTGAAAACAATTCACTGAAAAAAACACTACGCTTCTTCTGGGACAGTCGGCTAAAAATCACTGAAAAATGCACCGAACCTTTTTCCCGCCTACTTTGCAATCCTGCGCACCGGCAAATACAACCACACCACTAAACAACAACACTAAAATTATCCTCATTTTTGATCCACCTTTAAAAAAAACTCTATCACATATTAACTTTAAAACTTTCGCGTTTTATAATTGAGAAACAATATACCACGGGTATTTAACGCGATGATCGAAATCATCGCGTTAAATACCCGTGGTATATTGTTTCTCAAGTCTATCACATGCCACCTCACTACAACTGTCAAGTCATTTATGAAAATAATAAATAGAAGAAGATTGTCACGAGGTATCGCGTATTATGAAATTATGTAAAATGGTCGTATCTGCGCTCGCACCGGCCTCGACCATTGTGACCGAGTGAGCTCAGTCGGTATACTGCTCCATTACGTGTGGGAATGGCAATGGGATCAAGGAATGTCAGATAGACAGTTGTGATTGCGTAATTGGGGTCTGTGAGTTGAAATGGTAGTGATTTGATTTGCTTGTTTGTTTGATTTGACAGAATTTTCAATATTGTGTTGTAAGTTTTGATTTAAACAAAACAAGTTTTCGATTTTTTATCATTTATAGGCTCGTGTTGGACTACTATCTTACCTCAGGGTAAGCGCTGATACCTATGATCAAAGATGGATGGATATTTATTCTTCACCTATGAAAGCCCATGTTAGTATGTCTGGTAACAAGAGAGACAGAGAGTGAGACTAACTTGTTTTAGTACCTGCCTTTATAAAGTTAATACAAATACAAATATTCTAGGATTTTCCTTGACACCTAATAACTGCACCAGATAAGTGAGATGTCGATAGTAAAACCACAATAACAGGAACCCTGAATATGTAAAGAGTCGTCCTTTCTATTAGACAGTTACTTAGCACGTAAAGGATACGCAGGTCAAGATACGCTGGTTTTAACTTAGAAACGCTTCAATAGTTTTGTTAAATACGGGTATTAAATATTCGATGTTTTTCATAACAATGGTGAAAGTTGTATTGTGGGCAAAATTAATGAAGTCATGCTGGTATGTTTCGTTTGACATACCAGCCAGAGTTTTATTGTTCGATACTCAAATTATTGAACCATTATTTTAGAAATGCGTAATTGATAACGATGCTTTTAAGTTTCGAAATATAATAATTATGTGCTTATCGATTAGCTTCGTCGAAAAAAAGTAAAAGAGTGACTATAATCTATCTCTGTGCTAAATTTAATCCAGATCCGTTCAGCCATTCTGGTGACAAGGACAACAAACCAGCTCTTCGATATAATATAGTGTACCTTTCATTGATGGAATCAATGTTTTAGAAAAAAACCGCCTAAGTGCAAGTCGGACTCGCTCACGAAGAGGTCCGTACCAGTATCGCAAAAAATGGCAAATAGATAGAGAAAGTGAGAGCCCCACTTAAATATTAATGTTATTCTGTTTTTAGTATTTGTTGTTATAGCGGCAACAGAAATACATTATCTGTGAAAATTTCAACTGTCTAGCGGTTCATGAGATACAGCCAGGTAACTTTCCGACAGACAGACAGACAGACAGACAGTCAGGCGGACGGACAGTGGAGTCGAAGTAAAGTATAATATAAACTTTGGGTACGGAACCCTTAAAAATACAACCTATTTCCAAATAAAAGGGATACAAATTAAAAAAAATAACTTCAATTTTGGAAATCCGTGTCATAAAACAAAGAAACTAAAACAGGAACACTGACTGCCGTAATTGAAATTATTTTTCACTCTGTATTGTTTTTATTTGGAAGTATTTTTTTGTAAAAATGTTTCCTAAGGGTCTTTTTTAGAAATGGCAACCATTATATTTTTATGTTGGTAACAAAGATATATAATAAAATTATAGTATATCTTCGTTCTTCTATAACACGTGCAAGAATATAGTAATGAACGGAATAAATATTCATTAATATCTCAAACCTGTTCCTTCTTTATAATAAAACCTTAAAAGGCAATACCTTAATATAACACCATCATCTGCCTAGCCTTTTCCCAACTATTTTGGGGTTGGCTTCCAGTCTAACCGGATTTAGCTGAGTACCAGTATTTTACCACAATATGACATAACTAGCTGACCCCCGCGGCTTCGCTCCCGTCAACTGGCTACCTACCTATCTATCACCTACCTACCCTACCTACCTACCCGGCCCACCTACCTTACCTATCCTGCCTACCCTACCTACGCACCTATCTTACCTACCTACCAACCTAACTCATCTGACCTACCTATCAACCTACCTACCCTACCCCTACCAACCCACCTAGCCTACTTACCTTACATACCCTGCCTTACCTACCTGCCTACAACTTTCTTAAACTATTTATTTCAATAAGAACAAATACGAATGTAACCAACTTTTGTTGCTACCGGCGACCCAATTAAATTTTAGAACACAACAGCCGCTATTGTGACTTAACTATGATAGTTTGATATATGCTCTCCCAGACATTTTTGAAGGTAATAAATATATTATTGGAATGGTTTATGCGTACTTTAATCATGTACTACGTAATTTTTATGTCTCGTCAATAGTTTTCTCAGCGCACGCCAAATAATGCTATTTAAAAGCACAATTTAGCTACTTTGGGTTAAATTATTGCAATTTTCATAAGGATCTCTATTTTTTTACCCGACTGGGAGAGGTTAATGTTTTCCGAGCGTATGTATGTATTTCCATTTCTATAGCACGCTCTACAGCCCAAACGGCTTGACGGATTATGACATATGAAGCGTCGTTGGATTCATCTCAACTGTGGGAGTGACATAATCTAAATAATTTATAAAATAGCGCCCCCATCCCCCCTAAACCATACGTTTTAAAAGTTGATTAAATAGAGGGCTCAAAATAATAAAAAAAACTGCTAAAATGTTAAGATATATAAATCAAAATAACGTAATATTTGTTTGCAATTTGTTGGGAAGGTGCGAACTGCACAATAACAGGTGGTCACGGGCAACAGACTGTAGGCAATCAGTTTTGGCCTTACCTTATGTAAAACCACGTTTTTAAAAAAAACTCCTTAGCCTTGGCAGAAATAACCTTAGAATAATCATAGGTACAATTACGGGCCACGCCCTCTTAACAAACATCTTTTTAACATAGGCGCCACAGACAGCCCACTTTGTAGGTGCTGTTTTAAATCCCCTGCAAAGTTGGCCCAACGTGATGAAATCCTCGGAACAGTGAGGTTTGTGAAGCCCCAAGCAAGCTTCTGTGCTTTTGGACGGAGCTTGGCTGGCTACTTTAGCCAAAACCCCCACGAACAACGGATCAAATGGGAGTCTTACTGCAGAAAAGAACCCTCTTCATTCATTCATTCATAACCCTCTCTCAAAATAGCGTATTACAATTATCTAATCAAATTATGATTTTATTAAAATTAATCTATATTGTCCTACTGCTGTGTAAAACCTTCTCCAGCTAACCTCCTTAACCAATTCTAAGTTGGCACGTTTTCCAGGCCACCTTCTTTTTTTTATAAATGACGAAAGTTATTTTCCATTTACAACATCACCATAATCGTTACAATCTTCAAAAACCACAACCACTAGATAAATAACAAATAAAATAACCGCCTTTACGCAAACAGAATTTTTTCCTTTGATTTATGATCGACACATATACCACAATCAATCACGCAGAGCCATTTTTTTTGTGTAAAAGTACCAACCCTAATTACTAACCAATATACATAATTGAACTCTATCTCCAACGCATAAGTTTCATTATCATTTGTATCAACAGAATGGTAAAATGGGCACTATAGTCACGTGGCAAGGATGAAACACTGCATTAGTAAACAATTCATGATACATTTTGAACAAATCGAGGTCTTCGATTGTTGCAGGATACAATGCATCGTCATTGGTCTGAAAGACGCATAAAAAAGATGCATAAAAGCAAGGATAGATGTGTTTCTATAGTTTTACCATTTTAGCATTGCAAAAGCGGTCATTGTCATTTCTCAGATAACTGTTGGAACCGAGCAGTAATCTTTAGTTGAGGAACACGATGGATATCAATTCCGGAGTATGACGGCTTTGTGTCTGTTATTCTGTTTTAGAAAATAAGAATGACAATAACAGTAGGCGGGTCAATGACCGCTTTTACCCTGCTGTAATACAAAATGATTGCTGGTCTGAATTTAAAAACAAGGAGTTTTACGACGCGATGTTAAAATAGGAAAAACAAAAACGGGAAAATTGATCAAATCTTCTGCACAATTTTGATGGATCACCTTAAGGGAAGCCATGAGAGAAAATACCTGATATTTTTTTTATGCTATTTGTTGTTGTCTATTAAGTAAGTAAGTTTTTATCAGGTATTTTCTCTACATACAGGTAAATGAAATGTTCAAAGGATCTATCTGTTTGGTTCCAGAATCCCCAAAACTATATAATTATGTTTGATTTGAATTTAAAAAACACCTTTCGTAGAAAGTTTCATTATAATAATTTATTCATTGGTGTAGGCATACAAGGAACGCCTCCATATGCAGGGAGTAGCAGAAAGGTGTAATCATATTTTAAACAGTTTAACAGCTTTTAACAATATTATCAATTTTGGGTACTTCAAATACGTAAAAACTTAACGGTACTGAAATATATCCCATAGCAGTGTTTTTACTGACAGTACCAAAGCAATGAAAGAGTTTCGTACACAATATGATGTGAGGAATAATACTAGATCTGAATACACTTTTGGGATCTATGAAATCCAAAGTATTTTTTTCGCACATGAGATATTTATGGACTTTTCACCCAGTCCAGGACTCAACTAGAAACTTTTTTCTAAGATTGTCCTCCAATTACAGTTATTTTCCTATTATTATTTCTCTCATTACTGTATATGCACTGGTGCCACAGCTGTGCAAACGAGTCTGGTACTCCATAAAAGGGTAGTCTGGTTTATCCACAACACCTTTTAAGCTTTGGTCTATTGATCCAATCATAATTAACAGGTGACGGACATATAATCGTACGAAAAATGTGTAGGATGCTCTTTTGTTTCATCATAGTATGTTCACTGGTGTCAGCTGAGGATAGGATTATATATCCGGCATGGCATAGGTACCGCAGCGTTGTTCGTTCCGATCGAGAGACGAAAGTTTCATACAAAGGGTATCTTCGGCAAACTTCGGCAATCATCCCTTTGTCGCCTTACACCGTTTATACTGGCCATTCAATGAGGTCCAGAACACAAAGGTCTTGACAAGGTTCAGTCTTCGTTTGTCTTCCACTTTAGTAAGTTGCTTTACAAAGTATTAATGAAGGCTGAATGTGCCTGTATTTTAATCATGTGTTAGTTTAGGGTCCCCACAACAGAAACTACAGGCTTGTAGTACTGAGAAACTTTTCATGAAGTTTGTGGATATACGGTCGTTTATTACACTATAATTTTCAATGCCTCGTCAATCTAGTGTTATAAAGCTCTCCAGCGGTCCAAATGTTATTTGCCGAAGAAATCCTCTACATCAGTGCAGTCTTGATTCCGTACTCCGCAATAAATAAAACACCCATGGAAAAGACATTCGGCTCCGAATCTTTACACAAAAGCCCGAAAAATGGAGTTGTATGAACAATAAGCAGAAATTACGGAAGCTGGTATTGACCAGGGTCCAGGATTAATTGTCAGTTTTTATATCCGAAATTATGTTCATGTTACTATGTTTGACCTAACCCTTCGGCGAATACAGATATGAGTTTATGTATGTCAGAGCGGTATGGTTTATTTAAATACAAGTGGCGCCATATAGTAGTTAGGGTAGTACGAATCCTTTGTTGGGGCGGTATCGCCATCTATTGAGTTTTGAAGGAACTGTCGGCTGTTAGTCGATTATTATCTTTGTTTAAGAAGTTCGTTGGTGTCTAGATTTTCGTTGGGCTGTCAAATTGAAAGGTGCGCTGCTTAGTAACGTGCTTACGTTACTGACAAACTTCACTCGACGCCTAGACTGCGACTGCGCTGGTTGCAATATGGCGGACGCAAAACATAAATCGTTGATTAGTAGGATACAAATATATCTCCATCTCGAACATATAAATTTGTTGTTAGTACAAAAGCAAATATAATCGTACAAATTCCTAAATACTTGTTTTATTATCCACATAAAGAAAGTGGAACCCTAATCCTTTTCGCTCAACCATCTTTCACTAAAAACTTTTCAGTGAAAAGAGATTTATTTTCTTTTAGACAAAAAAACCTGGTTTCCCTGTCCCTTACTCACCAGAGCTACCCATCATCGCTCCTAAGGGACTTGGAAAATCCTTGTTATCCCTTTTTACGTTAAAAAGGAAAACAACCTAATGGATTCTACACCTAAGCGTCGAAAATCAATCTTGATAAGTTGATACTGTATTGCGTGATTATTTCAAAGATTGCCAAAGTATCCATAAACATTTTAAGGTGTTTTCAACCTTATAACGTCGTGTTAAGAGTTGTTCTGAACAAAATTGCTTTATTCAGTACTGTTGGCCAAATATTATTGACACCGCATCGATCATAGGAAACCATTTTTTTTTCAGCTTACGCTCGTGTTTTTATTAAATGTATCATCTGACTTTGCCTGTTCACTTATGAATTTGTTTTTGTTATTACTTTTTCTCTAAAATGGTATGTAATGTTACCATAACATCTCTAAAAAGTATCCACAAAGTGAATTCTACCGGAGACTTATTCAAAACTGTCCCGTAAGAAGCGAGAATTTAAATTTGGAATCTCTTACTATCCAGTAAGTAAGAACGTAATTTACTTACTGGACAATAGTAGGGATGGGTCCAATATATCAAAACGTAATTTATATCGGATATGTGTTAGATATCATATCATATCGATATCTATATCATGTCATATCGATATCTATATCATAATAACCGATATTACAAAAACTGTATCTTATAAAAACCTTACTAGCGTGCGAGAACGAATAAGTCAAAACTTAAAACCGCAACGATGCAAAAACGTAAGAACTACGAACAAAACGCAAACTTTACAAACGATAGGAACCATATGCGCTACCTCTCTTTCTAAGTATTATTTCGCGTTCATTGTTAGTATGCTCATCTAAATAACATGTTAACTTTTGCAAACTGTACTACTGACGAGTTTCGATATCGATATGAAACTTTATATCGGTTACATAACAGTACCAGACACAGATTAGCCATTATAACATGTTTATAGGAGGGAGGCTCCAAATATATATCTATCTCTCTTTTTGGTATGACATTTTATGAGATATATTTTCGAGTCCGTTAATCAAGATATACAACAAACAAATATAAATAAATGGCCCCGGTAAATCGATCACAATATCTATCAGTAATTGCCCTAATATGAATGTAACCTAAAATATTAATTAAACGAATTTGTTGTTAAAGTTTCTTTCATTTTTGAGAAAAGCATTATACAAGCCTCAACCAGTAAGAAAGCCGTCCTGGCCTTGTATATAACCGGACCTCACCTGCGTTTCGGTACTCATACTTGACCAGGAAAGCTTACTTACTGGATTCAGCAGTAATTTACTATTTCAACATGGATATATCGTAAAAGGTTTCTGGATTTTTTTTATAACAACATAGTTTTTATTGAAAAGTTTTAGAAGCTGACTTTAACTATTTTATTTTATTTATTAAGGACACACAATATACAATGTGTCCGGAATTGTAGAAATAAAACATTAAAGCCGAAAAAAACACTTAATTGTATCGATAAAATACCCACATTTTTACAGTTGAAATGTGGGTATCTCCATATGTTTTAATTGAATTTCCTAAAATTCTGCAAAAATTATAAGGCAGCAATGTGCAGGGGTTCATTTTAGGCAATAATACAATTAAAACTAATTGGCTTAGAGCTTCGATTCTTTTGTTAGAGTGTAGAACAACTCAAAGACTAACAAAAAAAAAAACATAAAAGGCATGTCCGTAAAATTTTGCAAAGTTTTAGGAAATGCAATAAAACCTTCCGAAATTACGTTTAAAATTTGTCTTATCTTTTGAGTGTTAGATGAATATTTTTTAGATTCTCTATGCAACAGCCGTAAAAATAACATTAAATGTACACCTCTGTGAGATCTAGCTTCAAAGTTATTATTGTTAGACTATGTGGATTTCGTAATATAATATGTAAGTCAACTACTAAAATTGCTCTATATTTAAGGTTGTGGTGATTTCATCCCTTCTGTGGGGTATTTTCATCGATAAAATTAACATTATTTTATGGTTTTATAAATATTCCCGATTAAACAGCTTTATACATCCTGGCAACTGCAATATTTGTAAAAATAAATCCACATTTATTCAAAAAACTATGTTCAGTAAAGAAAACTCTGATGCATGCTCAATATATTAATGAACTATAAAATGTAAAATTTATCTGATAAAAAAGAGCTTATTTGGTGTTGCTCCACGAATATATAATAAAATATCCGATGAATTAAAATGTATGCCATTGCAGAAGTTTAAAAAGACGCTAAACGGTTTACTGCTTGAAATATCTTAGTATACTCTAGACGAGTTTCTTAATGAATCTCTATAACTATATAATGCTGACATAAAATTACAAACTTTCCTTTAATATATTAACTTAAAAAAATTCGAATTTAATTTTGACATGAAATGAAATTGATTATAAATAATACAATTTAACTTGCATACATGTGTTAATACAATAAGTACTCAAATTCGTAAATAATTATATTGCAATAAATTTTAATTTCAATTTAATAGTATTCATATAATCGTATTTTTTAATATAATTTGTATGTCAATTGGCAAAACATAGCGCACTACCTAATTTTTAAGATCTTGTATGTAATTACATTGTTACATTACTTTTATTTAAATAAAATAACGTGTTATGTTACAAAAATTATGAATATCGAGCCTTCGCGCGAAATCTTGTGCCTTTTCTTTAACATCGGTGTGGACCGATGATTAAAGAAAAGGCACAAGATTTCGCCAAGATTTTTTGATAGTGGTTACCGGAACGTTTTTGTTACGAAGTTGCTTGACCCATGTTAGCAAACACTGTTCAAATACCATTCAGGTTAGTTTTCCTTGTCCTTCAGAACATTGTGATTATTTTTTATGTTTATTCTGAATTATTCTACAAAGAGTAGATTTTGGCACATTAAATTCGACACAAACTACATCGTGTGTCTTTCCACTTTCATAAACCGATATAAACTTCAGTTTTTCACGTACTGATAAAAATTTTAGCTTACGTTTTGACATTTTTCAAATAAACATCCTGACAGTAAAGCGAAACTAAAACTGGAGTTCATTGAGGCTCAAAATTACTTACGCAGTTAAGTGCGGAATTTGCGGGTAGAATAAGAATAAGTAAGTAAACAAACAAAACGATGTTTTCTCAGTTACAGAGGTGTATGCATACAAAATTGACTCGCTTTCTCAGTTATAGAGGTAACTATGATGAAAAATCGGAAGAACGAATCCCAGATATAGACGTTTGCTTTGTCCCACTAACAGGGGTAATTCAGTGCCAAAGTGTTGGGACCTTAGCAAGAGTTCCAGTTAAGGGGGTTTCTCATTTATCCAGGTCCCACTTAACCAAGTTTCACTGTATTACCTATGTCTTACAAATAAATGATTCTACTCTTTAAAGTTTTATGACAACAAGTCCGGACACATTGTATAATATGAAGAAAAGACAACAAGATACTTGAGTACAGAGGCACTGTTTATTGTTTTAGAAATTTCCACAAACAGAGCAGCGAAATGAAAAAGAGAAACTGAGAAAGAATTATGTTATACTTTTGAAGAAACCAACATGAAAAATATGTATGGTGTAGCTTCAAGCGAGAATCGTCGCAAGTCCACCGTCTTATACTTCTAGGCTAGAATATGGCACAACTGAAATATATCAACATACATGGCACAACTGAAATATAACAACGACCGAAACCGAAACTGCATTCGGGAGTCCTCGCGCTGTGATAAATGATAAATGATTTTATTTCTGTAAGTTGGTTTGTACAAACACTTTTACATGTCGAACATATTTTTAAAACTAGATGAGGTCGGCGTTTCCTATCTGACTACTCTGAGAAGAAAGGCCGAAACAAACTCAGAGGTCACAGTCTCTTTTAAAGTCCTGACAAAATCTTGATTAGATCATGTGAAGACCATGTAGACTGATGTCTGAAATGGTCTTTTGAGGAAAGAACCAGCCAGATTGAGTGGACCCGTCCAGTCAGTGCACGTATTTGTCAATAACCGAGCAGCTGAACTCAGAATTTAAGGAGCTCAACGATTCGACGAACAATACCAAAGAAAGGACATTCGGGTAGGCCGCATAAACTACTCAAACTGCCAGACCATGATTAAAAACTAAGATAAATTTAAATAAAAACAAAAAAAAATATCCACATAGTCTTCACATTCACAATAATTAAAATAAAATAATATAATACTTTAAAAAGTAAATATTCTTGTCATTGCAAGAAAACCAAAAAAATAAAAAAAATATTTATAATAACAAAATGCATAGTGCAAAATATAATAAAAAAACAAAATTAATTGGAGCAGCTCAATCCCAAGCCTTTTTGTCCTCAATGTAATCTTTTGTTGTATAAAACGCTTTCTGGCACAACTTACGTTTAATGAAAGACTTGGATTTATTAAGACTTAGATCTTGCACGTGGCTTTGGAAGCTTATTATAAAAGCGTACACATTGACATCTAAACGAGCCACCTATTTTCTTGAGCCTTGTTGTAGGTACTACAAATTTGTGTTTGTTCCTAGTATTTATGTTATGGATATCACTGTATTTTTTAAACAATTTTATATTTTTATGGGCATATAAAAGATTTTCATAAATATACTGAGAAGGCACAGTCATTACATTAATCTCCTTAAATTTCTCTCTGAGAGAGGGTCGGTCATGTTCGGCGCGTTAAATTCCATCCAAGCGAGTATTTTTTGCGAATATTTTTCTTGAATGAGGGGTCTCTCACAAATGTCGAACACTGCATAGCTATGTGATGTTAAAAAATAAAGAATGACTGATTATAATAACGTTTTCTTTATTTTCCCCCCAAAACATGATCCCCGAAGGAAGGTTCGGTTTCGGCCTAAACTGAAACTGTTGCCGAAATTAGGTTTCGGTGTCGGTCCTAAAAACCAGTTTCGGTCTGATACTATTTACCTTATTCTAATTTATTTGGGGTAAGTCAACATTTTGTATTCTACAAGTCGACTTCTTACGAAGGCAGGGATTAGCAACGTTTTGTTGGGATGAAATATGGTCACGTAGACATGTTAGGTATATCAGTACTGGTGGCATTTCAAATCGTCAAGCAGACACGAAATTGGCACGATTCCAAAAATTTTAGTGTACAACACTCTAATTTTCGGAATCAGTTAGATACTAAAAGGCCTTTTAAGATTCTATACGTTACAATTATACTAACAACTTATAAAACGTCAACAAAAGGTGCACGATTCGGGTTGATCGTTTCCTATGGAGAAGAACCGGCAAGAAACTCCATGGTTACTCTTTTAAAAATTCAGTATAAGTTAACAGTTAGTTGTTCAGTACATTTTGTCAAGTTATGCAACCTTAAACCAACGGGGAATTAAGATTTTTGTATTTTGTGCGTAAATCTAAAATGTTTAATAAAAATTACTAACAATGATATTAATAAGTACAATGACCCATTTTCCACCAACCCGCATTTGGCGCGCGTGGTGGTTTACGTCCCATTCCCTCTCACAGAGAGGACGCCTCTGTCCCAGCAGCAGGAACATTAAAAAGGCTGATGATGATGACCCAATTTCAGGAATTGCATTGTTTCAGATACTATGTATATTTAGGGATTTAAAATATATATTGTATTAACTATATTATTATTATTATAGTTCATCCAAGATAATTTTCAACATTTTATGCAAGCACTCTCCTTGCCAATTTGCAATAACAACTTCAGATTTGTGATAACATAGGTATGTCACAAAAACATTGGTATGCGCTTGCATGCTATACATGCGTTAATGTATTGTAGTTACTAGCATCTAACTACCTGAGAATAAGTACATAATATTAGCATGTTTTCCAAGTCACACTGTATTCATTCCAAAATTATCAGCCGACAATCCTTTGTCGGAATCTCATGAATATTACCTAACTTATTTACTTAATGCCTTTATGTAGTCTAAAAACATAAAAATGGGCAGGGCAGGCAGGTAGGTAGCTAGTTGACGAGAGCGAAGCCCCGAGGGTCAGCTGGTATAAATTAAGAGTATTGTTAATAGGCAAGCGTGCTTCACCGACGACCACATTATCGCTTACCATCAGGTGAGATAGTGGTAAAACGCAAGCCTATCGATAATAAAAAAAACACTGTTATTGAGTCATACATACACAGGGGTATCATAAACTGTGGTCAAGAGTGAGATCACAAGTTTACTCATCTAATGACGTAATACTGACAACGTTACATAGTGCCCCGTAAGGAATAGTTGGCAAAGATTAAATACCTTTATTCAGATGAGTCATAATACTGTTTCCATGCCTTCATCATCATCAGTCTTTTTAATAAACTGTGGAGTTTCTTGTCCGTCCTCCGTCGTCCAAGTGTCGCTTAGGCAGAGTTTCCCACCTTTAAATTATCGCAGATTGAATGTGACAAATTGTCAAGCACGCGTTATCTGCTGTGATTGGCTGTTGAAAATTCCTTCTGGACTCGGGGTTAATGGCTTAATTGAATAAATAAATTTTGATTTTGATTGATTTTGGCTCCCACTGCTGCGACACAGTGAACTCCTGACTCTCTCTGTGAGAGAGGCTTAATTCACCACGCGGGCCTAGTGCGGGTTAGTGGATGTCACATGTTTTCGAATTTTTGGTTCTAGGATATGACTGTTTCCACGCGATGTTTTTCTTCACCGTATTTTGAGCAGTGGTGATGTTTCATGCCCTAGTGATTTGTTTTTGATAAGACGGACGTGTGCTTCTGACGGGACATCAAGGATAATATCGAAAAATCGCATCGTATGGTCGCGTTGCGCCTGTCTATCTTTGATTCCTTTGATCATAACCTGTTTTTGCAGTCGGGAGTGTGCCCGGTAGGAACTAGGGTTTTTTTTTGGTTTCAGGCATTAAACTTAATTTTAATAAAGTCCTATCTGTATTAAACATATTTTAGTCTTAAATAGATTACTAACAAATACTCCTTAAGTACCTAATTATTGTCGCTCATTACTTAACTTTAACATATTAGGGTGTTGTTTTTAGGTAGCTAGACAGACATAAAAGTGATATTGCTATCTTCTACCTTCTTTGCTAGATTCTAGCTCCAAGGACCTAGTCTAATACTATCAGCGCCCCTGGATAGAATCGAGCTTAGTTAAGTATCAGTTATAGCTTTTTATTTTTATTATTGATAGCGAGTCTATCAAAGGATAGGAAGATATCATACTTTTGAGCTCAGCGATTATGATACCAATGTGTGCCTATGACTATTTGCCCGAAGTTTTTCCATTGTTGTAATCTTTTATTAACCGTCTTCAAAAAAACGAGGAGGTTCTCAATTCATCTGAACCTTTTTTTATGTTTATTACCAGATTAATCAAAGACGCCTGGACCGATTTGGAAAATTCTTATTGTTTGACAGGGTGTACTTTCCACGTGGCCCCATGTTCATCAGATCAGGATCTGATAATAGATCTAATGAAAATCGAAGGAAATCCTCAAATATTATAGGCAAACATACAGCGATTTCAGTATTTTCATCACCATGGCAAGCATTTGCACTCGGAATGTATCATTTAGTGAAGTGGAACTGATAAAGAAGACCACAGATGGCCACAGAAACTCTTTAATGATAACTATGTCACGAGTATGATACGGGTCATATAGTTATGCGACAATGATGAAGCAAATACATACAACCTCATTTTTTTTGTTCGCTCTTTGTTGCTTACGTGCATTGTCATCCGAACTAAAAGGGTTTGCCAGATTTAATCTTAATCGGTAGAGGATAACTGCTTTAAAATTCAGTTGCAAGATTTGACCCGAACATACTTACATAAATTGCAAGTTAAATAAAATCTTATAAAAATGCAATACACAATAGGAAAGCCGCGCAAAAAGTTAGTTTGCCTATTTTCTTTTTTTATACTCACAAATTAATATCCACTAGAAACAACATCTATATTAAACTGATTGCAATTTATTACCATTGAATATAAGCAAACAAATACCTACCTATTATAGGTTAATAGTTAGGTATAGACCGTCATAATTGGTCTTGACTAATTTAGACGGTCTGCCTTGACATGCCTCTCTTAATTTAGTGGTTGATCAATTAATTTGCTTGTACTATTAATGCTTCGATGGATCTCGAAATACATGCCTATATTACCTGTTCTATTTGATCAAATTAGTTACTAAGACCTGAGTAGACAACCGTCATTCGATGTTAGCGATGGCGAATGATTGAAATGCCCAAATAATGTAAGGGATTTTTCACGTGTCTTTTCGATAGCGCTTGACAATTTATATTTTTTTATTATTAATTTTCCTTTTATTTATGATGGGTTTGCTCTTGACTCTAGTCTAGGTCAGAGGTGACAGAGACAAAGTCGACGATGGAGTGAGCTTACCCAGAAGAAGCCTGTTCACTCTAACTTTGAAGAGATTCGGGTTCTATGCGTTCGGAAACACAGACGCAGGCAGTGAGTTCTACTCTTTTGCAGTGCGCATTATGAAGGATGTTTGGAAGCGCTTGGTGCGAATTGGTGGAATGGCAACTAATTGAGGATGGTAACTTGCAGTGCGTCTAGATGTCCGATGGTAGAAGGGGGCCGGTATTATAATTTAAAGGCTCGCGCTTGACCACTATCTCAGCTCATAGTAAGCGATGATGTGGTCGACGGTGAAGCACGCTTGTCTAGAAATTCACTCTTGACTTATAGACATGCCCATACATTTTTGCGTTTGTTGTAATCGCTGTGCCAATGTTTTCGTTGGTAGAATGTTACAATGTGTAAAGATTCTGAGTAATTAAGGGCTGATTACACCTTTGAAACTAATCGCGATTAGTTCAACTTCACTCAGTTGACTACACGGTTGGCCTAGTGGTTGGGCGAGCAGCTGCTGCGCTGTAGCGGGTTCGATTTACGCACGGATTCTATATTTGTATGGCCTACAGATAGTTGTTTAAGATCTAGGTGTCTTGTGTGCGTGAGTTTAAATGTTTGTAAATACATCCACGATACAGTAAGAAATTTCTAATGTGGGGCAAAGAATATAAAATAAAGTTTATGAAAATAAAGCGTTCTGATTGGTTTAGACTGCTGAGAAAATACCAATTAGAACGCTGTATTTTCATAAACTGAGTTTAGTTAAACTAATCGCGATTAGTTTCATTAGTGAAATTGGCCCTTAGTTCAACAAACTGTAACTTCAAGTGTATACAAAAAAGCATCCACTGAAAAAATTAACATAAGTGCAAAAACCACGAGTCACTCACGATTAAAACCTTCTTCCATTAGAGCCTTTTTGACATAAATATTAAAAGGATCGCGGTTGACCGCAGATAGCTTTTACAAGGGCGACGAGTGCTGAGATTGTTAAATCGAGCATAAAGGACGGAATACTGTGACTAAAACAGAAATAGCGGAAGGTAGGCGTTCTATAATGTACTTGTACACCTCTGCTTAATTTTTAATATTATTGTGATGTTATGTTACTATCTATATGCGACGGTGCCGTCGAGTCCGGAGGCTCTTCACAAGGGGCATTCGATGTCAGTGAAAGCGATAGCATCATGGCAGGCATTGTGAAAGGTCTTAAGGGCGACGGTAGGAGACATAGTTATCGTTCGGCCAGACACTTCGTTGCGGGTAAACCACCAACAACAGTATTCCCAGAAGTCAGGCTGGCGGCCGACCGTAAAATATTTGCCAAACCCTCTGTAACATGATTGGCATAAATGGAATGCGCGATAGCGATTGTCAAAAAGGCAAAATTGTATGGGATTGACAAGCGATATCGAAAAATCACGTGATCAATCCCTTACATTTTGACACTTTGACTATTTGACATCAAATGCTACTTGTCTAGAGCCTCGGGCCCAGAGAGAGGTGGCGAGATGACTTGGACCCGTACCGCGAGGGCTAGTTTGAGAAGGTGCGGGAGAAGTATTCCAGGAAGGACTTGGGGGAGCCTTCTGCCCCGCAGTGAGATAATATAGGTTATTTACAACAAAAAATACCATGAAGAATTTGTGCGAAATGCGGCTAGAAATAGTGCTGAAAAAGTTAAAATACTATGTAGCAGACTCAGAGATAGGAAAAAGAAAGTATTTGTTCCATACATTGATTATGTTTGCTTAACTTGGTAAAATGTCGTTATATCGTTACATATATATTTTTTTTCTCGATTTTAGTGCTGGGCCCGTTTAAAATTATGCATGAAGTCACCCTGTACCAAAACATAAGCTAAATTAAGGGTTTTGAAATTAAAGGTCATTTTCATATGGCAATGTCAATTGTCACCTGTCAAATCAAATTACGAGATTTTTCGACCGCTGCTGAGATTTTTTTTTTTGTGATATCTTGTTGACAATTTGTTGTTTTGGTGTAAATTTAGACAAAGCAACTTTGATCTCAAGCAAGATATATTTTTTTCAATGTATATCGTAAAATATGGGCAGAAGAAGGCGTAAATCAAACTCAATCTGTGATTTTAAAGCGCGTCGCAGAGTGGGCCGTTAAGTTGGACTGAGTTGTTTTGATACTTTTAGTTTATTTTATATTTTTTTTACTTAATCGTAGCGTCTTTATAGGGTCTTTATAGCGTCTTTATATTTCCAGTACTACTATACGGTGAATCGTATGTCTAGGCACATCGAATCATGGTCGGAAGGAAATACCAACAGTAATGAAACTGTTACAAATTCTTCGACAAGATATTGATTTCAACGGAGGTTGAGAATCTTTGAGGTAAGAAAAATATTAAGTAATAATCTGTGCCCTGCAGTGGGACGTATATAGACTGATAATGAATGACTAAGCTATCGTTTGAGTAACATTATAATTTTTATTATTTTTTACAGACTTATACATAAGGAGATTGGTTTTGAATATTTTAAATACCAATCAAAAATAATTATTTTGATGGAGAGAGATGACATAACACTACAAAGATATAAGTTTTTAAATGCAAGTGGAATTATTGGGATCGTTTTCTAGTTCTAAATGAGATGTTAAGTTATTAGTATGATTTAAATGATATATGATAAATGTAAATAAATTAATATACGATTGATTTATTTTTCATTACATATTTTCCTATGTTATGAATCCGATGTATAACAATATTCTTCCTACGAGTACATATACCTATAATACTCACAGCGGATCTTTGGGTCTCTGAATTGAGTGCAAGTCCCTGCGCAGTAGCTATTTTTGAGTCAATGTTAAAGGTGAAGTTAGCATTGTATAGCTGTCTCTTTCACTCGCTTACGTATGGCGCATCGTCCAATCTCGCTTACTCTATGCAGTATACTCGATGACAAACTGTTTCTTGCGCAATGGATGGTAGAGCCAACTTCAGAGACAAAACATCCGCTGTGATTACTATAATATAGGTACTTCATGTTCATTAATATTAATGACATAAATACAATTAAACAGTATCAAGATCGTTTAAGCCAATTTCCCCAGTATGGCACACAACATTTTTTTATTTTCCCATTTGCCATTAGATTCCGGTAGACCTATAGTTTAAAACATGCTTACTTATAGAACTGAACCACTCCCAAATCTGTGTAACTTGTATAAAACAGTGGTTCAAGGACTTACAAGTGCACATTACTAAGATAACACTGCATGCCCTAGGGACGGCACATTTACATTTTACATCGTATCAATCCATACGGACGTATTCCATACGGAGTTTGGAGTTTGACTTGCCCCGTTGTTGCTCCGAAGCCTGAACACAATCCGGTCTAGTCGGATTGTCGTCCCTTAAATCGTAGAATTAAGAGAGAGTGCACCTGTGTTTGCGCACACACTTGTGCTGTGAAATTTGGTCTGGAGGACTACGTTTACTACAAAAAAATTAAAAATGTAAACTAATAGGCGTTCTATCTACATTTTTTTAAGTCATGACATAGAAGTATTTAATTGGGAGAATTATTGACATTAAAGATAAAGGCTTTGAAAAGATTGTGGCTATCTTTATTATACTTTCGGAATCCACTGTTATTCCAAAAGCCACCAACCACAGAGAGGCAGGAGATTGTTCAAACTGACAGTTGGTTCCGGATTGAGCAGACTGAGCAATTATTGCTTTGTGATTTAACTTGAGATTAATGTCTGATTTATTATTCCAATCGGTTGAACGTATTCTCTGATGAATGTATGGTTTTGATGAAGTAGAGCAACTATTGCTGAACTGAGTGCCCTTTACTTTACTATTGACTGCGGATTATGATTAATTCCTTGAGTGAGAAACGTGGATCCAAGCGAGACACAATGGCTGTTTAATTGTTTCGGTTATTATGGCATGGAACCCGTTAAAGCTTTATGTAAAGACTATAAAAAGGGAAAAACACGTGGACCGACAGTGAGAATTGTTTACCGACTTCTGCCCACCATTTCGCTCCCATAGCTTATCCAACAGGAACAACGTATTTTTCTGGTGTAGTAAAATTTGCCGCAGGTATGACACCCGTATACTGAGATCCCACTGCAAAAATCTGCAGGAATTAAGTTTTTGAAGTAACTTTATTTTTACGAATGATTCTTGACAGTAGAATAGATTACTGCAGAGTTGCCTGGCTGCATCTTGCCGCATGTGTTTGGTTTTTATTTTACCTCTGTCCTTCAATATAAACTTCTTCGTCTCTCAGCGTCCAGGTCTCTGCTGCGTATAGAAATATGAGGAAGACAAGTGCCCGTATGAGCCGGGTTTTCGTAGCTTTGGTGATATTGTGATGCTTCCATATTTTATTCAGCCTATTCATGGCAGACCTGGCCATAGCAATGCGTCGCTTGATCTCGTCCCCGCAACGACCGTGGTAGACGGTAGACGTATGACTGTACGACGTCGCAATTCGCGATTTGAGTGACTTCTGGCGAATTTTCGTTAATGCGATCGACAATCATCATCTTCGTCTTGGTTATGTTAATTCTCAAACCGAATGCTGAGCTGGTATGTTAAATTTTGGATAGCAACCATTCCATGTGGTCGGCACTAGTCGCGAACTGCGTAGTGTCGTCCGCATATCGCAGGTTCGATACTTTTATACCTCCTATCGATACACCGTCCGTCCAGTCCTCAAGGGTAATCCCCATTATCAGTTCAGTGTAGGTGTTGAACAGTAGCGGCGAGGTTATACATCCTTGATGGACGCCTGCACTGGGGTGAAAGACATTCGATAGTACGCCATCCGTCCTCACTGACACTGTTCCGTCCTCATAAAGACGCCTCAAACGATGCACAGGTGTTTGGGAGTGCCCATAGCAAGAAGGGACCTCCACAGCACCGGCCATTTCACCGAGTCAAATGCCTTGCAGAAGTCAACAAAGCAAATATAAGTGGGCTTGTTGAACTCTCGGGCTTTCTCAATAATTTGACGAATTGAAATTTGAAGAATTTGAGTGTGAATGTGAGTGCCGTTTACCTTTACAAACCCTGCTTGTTCAGGTGCAACTTCCTTGGATAAGTAGGTTTTCAGTCGCTCGTTTAACACGTGCAGTAAAATTTTGCTTGCGTGTGATTTTAGTGCAATCAGGCGGTAGTTTCTGCACTTCTTTGTGGAACCCTTTTGATGAAATAGAATGAAGACAGTGTGAGCCCATTCCTTAGGCCATGTTCCGCTTTGCCAATTTTGTTACAGATGGTATGAATCATCTGTACCCCCTGTTCTCCTTAATGGTCTCTACAATAGCCTTGTCATTCTGCAAATGTTTGTTGGCAGCTTCGACTTCTTCTTTAAGAATGTCTGGCTCCATGTCTTCATTGTTGGGTTCCGTAGGAGCGACATCCTGAGTTAGAGGGGAGTTGATTTTGAGCAACTATCATATATTCTATACAAGCATATGAATATTGACTGTAAAAATGTCAGCTAATAATGATATAAAAATAAAGTTACTATTCAATAAAATTTTGTATAGCTTAAATATATTCCCAATAGATTTTTGCAAGTTTTGCCGATAATACCTACTCAATTGGATGAGTTGGGTTGTGTTGTGCTTGTGAGTACATCTTTTTTTGTGACAGCAGCCTTAACTTTGATCTTCATCGGAAAAGTTTCGGAGAGCCCCTAATTTATTTATACAAGTTTCTTCTTAAACATCGAACTGAATAGATTTTTGGTAGATCTTGTACTAAAAATATTACTATTAAAGATAATTATGGGTTATACTTGTAAGTATAAAGTGCAGTTTTTTTGCTCACCTGTTAAGCATGTTCTTATTTCAAATTCTAAATAAAGGATTTATTTTAAACATTGCTAAACGGTTTTTATTTTTTTTATGAATAAGACTGAAAACGATCAGAGGATAATTATGTGGCAGTTCATACTAATCCCCTAGATACTGATACTCAATTCCAGCACTATTTCAAGCCAGATTTATAGACTAACACGTGACTAACTGTGGAGAGGTCAGAGGAATTCAGCAATGTATCGAGTGACATGTGCGATTGATGTCCAAACAGATGGGACCGGGCTTGGACAGCCGTTTGAATACATCGTGTGATGATTGACCAGCAGAGAATTGCAAAAATATTGGTAAAAGGTGAGGTTCGAATTACTCGCCAAATAGAACTCGTATATATTTTCACAGATCGAATTAGACGTGCTCTCAATCGCACGGAACATAATAGAATATTCGAATAAAATATTTATTTAATTTATTTTACTTTGAGTTACAACAGTTAATAAATATGTTAATAATTAACTTAACTTTTGGAGTACAGTGCCCCTGTCCAGAAAATACTACAGAACCATATGCTGGAGTAATCCAGGAGACCACATACTTGTGAGAAACTAATAAACGCCACTGGACCTGACTAATTCTGCCACAATTACTATTGGGCCTAAATGATTGATTTTGCGTTGTAGGTAATAATGGGGTACATGTGTTAGCAATACTGTTTTCGGCAAAGGAATTTCCTAAACATTTTTCTCGTTTAGTTTGTTGATTTTTTATTTTTTAGGGTTCCGTACCAAAGGGTCCAGTCGGAGCCCTGTTGTTGCCACTCACGTGTCTTTTTGTATGTCTATCTATCCGTTGTCTGCCACACATGTTTAACAGCGAAACTTTTGGAGCTACTGTCTTCAAATTTTCACAGTTTATGCAACTTATTGACCCATAGCCTTACTATAAATGGTAAATTAAAAAAAAAAAAGTGTGCTCCCTTAAAGCTTAAAGGGGGGGAGGGTATAAAAAAAATACCTGCTCCTTCGACAGGTATTGTTGTTTAGAGCAAATATTGTATTTTTTTATTTATAAAATATTTAAAACAAAGAAATTAGAAGCCAGATTCTTTTTTTACAAAATTTTGTTTCGATGATATTCTAACTTCACATTGACCTATAAAATTGAAATATGGTGATAATGTTTATTATTACGTATATTTTACCTACACATATTGATAAATCAGATTTATCTTTGAAATATCCCCATTTACCTGGTTTCGTTTAGTACGGAACCCTAAATGTGTGAAGTCTGACACGCAATTGGGTAGTTTTTAAAAGTTGGCTACAGTGCTGACATAATTGTGACCGTTTCTACACATTTTGTTCCGTGCATCGTCAAAATAAACGATATTTCTATACAATTCTTTTCAGTGACATCCATGTGTTTGAACCCACACAGCGAATACAGTATTAGGGATCACACACCCAAAGGCACCTCAGGGATAACCCTACGGGTTCTCCTTCCTTATGAATATACTATTGACAATTATTTGGTTTATACATTATGTTGGGTGAAGTGGAACTAAATAAATATATAGACCGAAATCTCGTGCAATTAATGGCTATTAAGATTACAATATATAATTAATGGCTATTTCAAAATGGTCCAATTACATTCCGTAATTTTTGACGTTTTGCAATTTTAATGATAATGCTACGAGTAGGCTTCGGCCCCTGACAAGCCTTTAAAAAGTCCCGAGATTGTTAAACACATTAGTTACCTACATGAGAGCATATAGGTAAGTAATTATTATTTTTGCTTGTCCTTATTAGTGGGCTGTTCCATAAGTAAATATATCATTAATAGTTTGATTGAATCGTTAGTTGGTATTAATATCTTCGCAATTCTGGAGTTATAGCAAAAGCGAAATAGATTTTTTTATATTTCTAATTACGATCACTCGTATCAATCGTTCTTAGTATAATCGTATTTCTTAGAGAAACAATCTAAAAGGAATTAATTATTACATTTATTTGTCATTTTCACCTTAGGTTCTCATTTAGATTCTCCGAAGCTTTAGTTGTAAATTCGATGAATCAATTAAATTCTGACAGTAAGAATCTACTACATCATGCCATATATTCGTGTTCTTGGAAAATAAGAGCTTTAATATAAAATAAAATGTTTTTTTATTCAATATTATTTTCAAGTTTTTAAGCATGAGAGAGATGTTTTGCAGCACAATCTAAACTAGCTTAATAATTTCTTTGAAATTTGGAAGATTGAAAAAAGGGGTGGGCAGAGCACCGGGTGCTGTGGCGTTGCTTGGGGGAGACATTTGTCCAACAAAAGATTGTGATATTGGTTGTTTGAGTCGGGAAGGCCGGAACCTCACTGACTGTGACTGGTTAGGCAGAAATTGTAAATATTTTACACATTTCGCCTTTTGTCTAAAAAGATAATACACACATCAACACGGTCTAGGGATATTTCATACTCAATTAAATAACTCGAAAAGTACTGGCTGCATTGGAATCTTTTATACACCGATTTGTTTGTAATTTATCTCAGACTAATTCCAAATTCAAATTTTTGAAAATTCTGTTGTTTCAGTGGCATAAAAATGTCTTGATGTGTAGGAGAGGGAATTTTCATTTGTGCGAAATTTAGAAAACAATACGAATTACGTTTAGTTACAGTTTTTTTTCATTTTTAAATGAAAGATAAAGTTAAAATTGAGGTATTGTAGCCATGCAACGTCATTATTTGACGAGGGCAGAGATTTTACGAGCTGTGGGAATGCTGGAAGGGTCTGTTCAGTGTAATGTTGCTGAGGCCATAGGGACCCACCAAAATGTAATTTCAGGATTGTGGACACGCTATCGTGCCACAGGTGAAGTAGCGGAGAGGCACCGGGGGCGAAGTCGCATCACTACCCCCAGACAAGACCGATTTTTGCAAATTACTGCGCGAGCTCAACCAAATGCAACGGTGACTCAATTGGTCCAAAGGCTGCGAGTGGAACACCAAGTGCTTGTGAGTGACCAAACTGTAAGAAGGCGACTGCATGAAAGCAATCTACGCTCTCGTAGACCACTCCGGGTCCCACCTTTACGGAGAGGCAATCGTGGACGACGATTAGAATGGGTTCGGAACCACGTGGACTGGGGCCATGAGCAATGGTCCAATGTGCTGTTCACGGATGAATCCAGGTTGGGCTTCCATCCAGATTCAAGAAAGGACGCGTGTTTGGCGAGTTCCTGGACGATGGAGCCGTCTTCAGAACCCTCAGGAAGTTCACCCATACCAAGGAGGAACAATTATGGTTTGGGCAGGAATTCGTCTTGGAGGACGGACGGATCTCGTTTGGGTGCGGGGAAATATGACGGCAGAACGATACGTCCAACAGGTGCTGGGGCCCGTAATCTTGCCCCACAGAACACAAATGGGGAAAGATTTCCTGCTCATGCACGACAATGCCCGGGCACACACGGCGAGAACGGTAGCAGCTTGGTTACATACACACAATGTTAGGGCCTTAGACTGGCCTGCTCAATCGCCAGATCTAAATCCCATTGAGCATGCGGGGGATATGCTGCAAAGAAGAGCTCTGAAGGAAGTTCCTGAAAATCTGGCTACAGAAGATCAACTTTTTGCGCTCCTCAGAAGGACATGGGACATTATTCCGCAGCAAGACATTGACAACCTTGTTCTAAGCATGCCGAATCGTTGCCGATGTGTTATGTACATCATGGGCGCTTTCTCAGACTCAAGTTCAAGTTTATAAACACAAATTAAATGATTTTTCTATTTTTTTCAGTTTTTACTGATAAATTAAAAGTTAATTCATATACGGTTTCCGTCTATGCTTCATTTTTTTTTCATAAAATCCTGAAATTTTTAATCGAAGTACCTTAACCATTATTAAAAAATGGTAGAATATTAAATAACGTATCTTTTAAATATATACATGTCATTTAAATAATTAACACATTGATAGTAATTCGCTTTTTTTAAAATATCCCTAGACCGTGTTGATGTGTCTAGTAGAACAAGGGTTCTCTTCTCGTATAGAGAAGGCACGAGTATTAATCACCAGACTAGCATAAGAAGATACAATCTAGATTTCGAACTATTGGTGCCCACTTTGACTTCATTATTTTTGACATAGTTAAATTTTCGGTAGTCATGTTCATAGATGCTGTCATCTAGTATCATACTCGTAAAAGATTATATTTAACAGGTTTACTGTCCACATAGCAGACATAATAGTTAACAATCACGTAAGTCATATATGACTCACTGGACAGGGAAGAGGTTAAAGCATACCGTACATGATGACGCAACACCATGCCATCCCTAAGGAGATCAGCCGCGTGATCAAAATAGGCCTTACAAGGTCTCACTTGGATGTTATTGTTGGGCCTTAATGATCCTACTTCCTTCTTTATCACACTAATTAGGGTTCCGTACCCAAAGGGTAAAAACGGGACCCTATTACTAAGACTCCGCGGTCCGTCTGTCTGTCTGTCTGTCTGTCTGTCACCAGGCTGTATCTCATGAACCGTGGTAGCTAGGCAGTTGAAATTTTCACAGATTATGTATTTCTGTTGCCGCCATAACAACAAATAAAAAACATAATAAAATAAATATTTAAGTGGGGCTCCCATACAGCCAACGTTGTGTTTTTTTGCCGTTTTTTGCGATAATGGTACGGAACCCTTCATGCGCGAGTCCGACTCGCACGGCTAAATTAAGACGCTTTTGTTTCACCGAAAAAGAAAGCTTTGTTGACAAAAGAAACAAGTATTTTTATCGATTTCCTTTTTTTCTTTAATTGGCGTTGTTAGCTGCCAGTTTTGTTTACTTACGTTTTTATGCTTTATTTTCAAAGGAAAAACGTACTGGCAAATGCGTTATGTTTTCCAACTGATTTGTGAAATCTTTAGTCCACTTTCCAACAAGGGCAATACCTGTAATTTTACTGTCTTGTCGCAATTCACTTGTGAAGTATTTTACTTCATGATTCTGCTTGAACAGATTTTCTAATTTATAAGACATGACTTACTACCCTTGTCTGATCTAGATAGTTACCTCACTTTCTTGAAAAACGCTTCACATCATTTAGAAAAGTACTTACATATTTAACTTCATCGCTACACTTGAGCAAACATCTCATTTGATTTGTAAGGCAGCTCTACAATTTGGTTGTTCCGTTGGTCCTGACTCGGGGCTTTTTACGTTATAATATATTACTATTATATTTTTCTACTAAATATATGGGCGAATAGCCCTTTTTTTATATCTCGCAATAATATTGTAGGTAGGTAGTAGGTAGTAATATTGTAGGGCCGCTTAACTTGAGAAATTAATTGTTCACCATAAAATCTTCCACCCCTCTTTCCACCCCTTAAAAATGATTACCGGGATAAAACAATCCTATGTCCTCAAACTGGCACAACCATAACAAATTTCATCTACATCGATTCATCGTTTTAAGCGTAAAAAGATAATAGATATACTTACTTTAGAATTAATAATATTTGTATGAATAAGTATGGACTTGCTCGTGGTTCATTTAGCTTTTCATTTTAATATTTGGCTATTTTATCATTTAATAAAAGAATTAGTATTTATTAAAACATATTTTTATTACAAGCGTTTTGAACTGAAAGGTACTAAATATAGTATCAATTGTCACTACACATCCAATGGGCAAACAAAACGCTGATATCTTGTCGTATTGTGGAGTTGCAATAGTCACCTTCCAGCTATATCTTGAGACTAGCTCCATAAACATTAAATATATATAAAAAAATTTTTTTTATAAAATGCACAGTCTATTATTTACAAAACCTATGAAATTAATTTATTAATTATTTATTTATTTGCAGAGAGTCAATAATAATATGGTTACAACAGACAAACAACATCCAAATAATTTATAACTCGCACATACCAACATTAAAAAAATAAAATCAAAATTCTCAATCAACCAAATCAATGAAATTACATTTCCGATAAATTAACATAAATAAAAATCATAAGTCAATAATAATAGTTTAACAATAACAATTCAATAATCTAATAATCTCAATATCTGAATCATAAGCTTAATTGAAGAGAGCGAACAAACGTACTATAACGTAACTAGAGACCAAACATTAATCCCATTGTAATACCCAGATTTATAAAAGCATAGATACAAAAGGTGTTGCCCATATCATGGCTGAGGATCACGACACTCTAAAGGGATAAGCTTGTAACATGATAGTTTACTTAGATGCCGAGCACCGAACATTTCAGAGGAAATGTCAAGGATTATGGCTTTCATGTTTCAAGCCATAGGTAGACTGGGACTGTTTATAAATGTTCTAGGTTTTATTCATTTTCTAATTAACATCATGTAGTCCAGGCCCTCCAGTCCTACATGGCTTACAAATTAATGATGTCCGAAGTGCGCAGAGTTAAGATAACACAACACCACACCTGTATTTCCCGAAAGCTTAGGCAGCTGTGTACCTTGGTTTTTCTAAACGGTGGGAAACCTTCAAAAGCTGCCTAGACTTTTGTGGAAAAGACCAGGGAGTGGGGCATTTTTCCTCACTAAAACCACATACGTGACCCCAGAACCGCCTTTCTGCAACGCTTATTAGGGCACATCCCTGGGGAGACAAAGGCGTCTCCCCAGAGCCTCGCTGTGCACGGCAGCACGTGCACACTGTGCCACCTTCTTACCTAAAGTATCTTGCAGGGCGGCAAGAGTCCCCAATCCGAACGACAGTGACCCTGGAGTCCCACCTGTCTGTGATGCAGAAGTTTGAGGGGTCGAGGTGGTTGCCTTCACGACGAGCGGCATCGGCCCTCTCACGATCACGCTCGGCGGCCTCCTTCTGGACCATCACAGTCTCACAGAAACAGGCCATTTTCCTCCAGTTTTCTGCCTCTGTCAGCATAGCCCTCACTAATGCTGGCAGAGTCTCGCCTGATCTTGGCCACCAAGACCGCCGCAGTGCACTTCTCGAGTGGTACCTTTTAGTACCTAACTGCCTGCATCCACTCGCCAAATGTTTTCAGGCCCATGTAACAGGTAGCGAGCTTATTGCCACACCAGGCACACATCCAGACTAAGGTCTTCTGTTGGAAAATTACAAATTGAAAATCCAAATAACACTAAGCTCAACCTGATAATTGTATCCATGACCCGATACTTAGTAGTAGCAATCACTAGACCAATGTAGCACCGAGGCGAGCAGAGTTGTAAACAGACAATAAATAGAAAAGTTAGTAGACTTACGGATAGTTGTTTTCACTTTTTAAACCACTAAACACTCGCGCGAACAGTCAAGTCGAACGAAGAAAAGAAAATGGAACATAAAATTAGCACCTAAGACGTAGCAAATACGACATTATTCTCATTGCCTTAAAAAATCATAAGTTTTAACTTAGACGACTTTTTCCTAACAAGTTCGAACTTGGGAACAGTTGCCAAGTTCTGTTCGATCCTGCAGATCCTTTGCGTGCGAAGAGCTGCAATCTTTACAAGTATGAGTTTGTAGTTTGTAGTGCGCTGGAATCTTGGAAACTTTAAAGTAGCGCTTTTAGTGAAGTTAGCATTCTTGGGCAAATGCCTGATTCTAGAACTTATCGTTTACTTACCTAATGTAATATTTGTATGTTCTAAAACCAATTGATGTAAACCAAAAATCAAGTAAACTTCTTATTAATAACTCGGTGGAAAAACCTCGAAAAATAAACGGTAATCCGAAGTAAATTAACTGTCGGTTTCGCAATAATGGTGCAGCAGTTTGCAAGGCCATTTTAAATTTCGTTTGCCTAATATATGTAACTCATCGACAGATGGCATACGGATAACTCATACCCCAAACTTCTTTTTATGAATATGTCAATTTACAAAAATTTGATAAGTACGTTTATTCTGTTTTTAATATTTTTTGTTACAGCGGCAACAGAAATACATCATCTGTGAAAATTTCAACTGTCTAGCTATCACGGTTCATGAGATACAGCCTGGTGACAGACAGACAGATGGACAAGTGGAGTCTTAGTAATAGGGTCCCTTTGGGTAAGTACGGAACCCTAAAAATTGATAACTAGTTGCCGGACACACATACGAATGCAAGGTAATAAAGCTTGTAAAAACAAGTAAAGTATGTAATCAAAACACAGATAAAGAATTTTATGTCGTGTTATTATATAAATAAGATTATTGTTTATGTAACGAGAGACGTCGGACGCAAAATAAGTAATATTATAGCAATACTTACGTTGTATATTATTATCCGTCCTGTTACTGTACAATTTCTGCTTACTTAGTATTTGCAATGATTCATAATAGGTATCAGAAAATAGGCCGAGCTACCTAGGTCCGAAGTTCAGAGGCCTTAGGCGCAGGCAAATTTGAATGGAATAGGAAGTCGCCCGTGCCATGTCCGCGCTCGACGCCATTTCTATGTGGGCTGCGCCTTAGTGCGAGTAGTTTTTATACACGTTCAATCACGTTAACGTAAACGATCTCTTATGTCAAAATGTATACAATACAAAGTGGTTTCACCTTACCGTCCCCAGACGGCGCTTATCTTTTTTCAATACAAATTGACGTTTACGTTAACGCGATTGAGCGTGAGTAAAAACTCGCAATAAGGCCTCAGAAAGTTACATTGATTGAAAGTGAAACGCCTAGCTTACTCTTTCACATTACTTCCAGCGGAGACAATTTCTCGAGTAAATATTCAGAAGTTCACTTTGTTATTGTCAGAGAAGCAGAAGTTGCGGAGTACAAATATTTTGGTCATGGCGCAAGTGAAGAGCTATGAGCGACTACCGACAATTTTTTTTTTTTCTTAGTCTTTCTCGATCCCGCGGTAATTCGATTATGTTCACTATCAGATTTCTTGGCGATTTTATGTAGCGCGAGACTTCATAAAGAAATAGTTATCTAAGACAGACGAGTATTTTGGTTTCCAAAGCCCTTTTTATGCAAATTCAAATATTGGCATATCACAGATTTAGCGTAATTTTTCGGCAATGAATTTCCTGAAACACATTAAGTGGAAGCCTTCAAACCAACCTACATTGGGTAGACACCTACATTTCAACTGACATAGCACCTACATACTTTTGCTATGCATTTATTTCTTCAGAAAAAACTATAACCATACATGTCATAGTAAAAGTCTAAAAATAAACCAACGAAACAGTTTAATTGAATTTAACTTCCAAAGATTTGGTACTTAATGAAATAAAAAAAAAAAGCACAAAGTAATAAAGGCGTTATCTTCGCTCGTAAGTCGTAGTTTACGACTTTTAAAGTCTACTGAGGCAGTCTTCGAGGCTTTCATGATGGTCGTGGGCGACGCGTTTGTGACTTATCTTTACATCGACTTTATAGTCAAGTATTATAAAATGTATATTGGATGAGAAATGAGGTTGGTTATCACACTGCTGCTTTACTTTCCGGAAGATTTTTCTTTAAGATACTTATTAGTAGAAACCGGATTATATGCATTTGCATATTTACATATGAAATTGCATATTTACCCTATTCAAAGCGGAAATTGCAAATTATATCTAATGTCTAGTGATGATGCATATTTTCGCTTTATTTATTATATTTTTCGATAGATTACTCTATTAATAAATGTATTATTATACTATTTATCCAAAATTACGTCATATAAACTAACAATTTGCACATACAACTAAATTTAAACTACTAAATTAATATATAAAACACTTACTTACCTGATTGTTTACGTTTATAAAAATGTTAAATCATTTTTCGTTTTAGTGACGACAACAACTTTGTAGACGATAACAATGCAATAAAACGAAAAATGTTAAATAATTTTTCGTTTTAGTGCATTGTTATCGTCTACAAAGTTGTTACATTTTGGTATTGATAATTTATAATAAATAATTCACTAATTGTATGCTGATTTAGAAATAAAACATTAAATCCTACCAGATTTTTTCCTTTCTTCGTTTTCTAAAACTTTAATGTTGCATATTTGACAAATATTCATGCATATTTTACGCTTTTTTCATGCATATTTTACGCTTTTTTCATGCATATTTCAGGCTTATTATGTTGCATATAAACCGGTCTTTACTTATTACTAATCTTCTTTGCACAGTATGTCTTCAATTTTATATAGATTAAGGCACTTTTGACTTGTTTTACAAAAAATATGGTTTAGGTTCAAATACAATCATATCTTCGGGATTTATACTGACATCAATTTAATTTACTCCGAGAAAAGGGGAATTTGATATTTTTCTCGTTAAATGTGCTGAAACAAGATACTTCGTAACTAACTAATTAAACTCAAAACATTTATTTCAATTACCATTCACAGACAATTTTGAGTAAAGGAGTGTTACCGAATCCTTGAAAACTCAAGTGTCTTCACTTCACTGGTCATCTATGGGGAACAACGTGCAAGAAAGTTCATGAAAGCTCTTTACAATCAAGTTACTTCATACAAAATCCTGGTTACATTATTATTAAGTGAAATATAAGTCAAATCTAATCAGAATAATTTATTTGCGCAAAATGTACGTGATGTTACAGTATTAATTAGTGCAGAGACACAATTGCCGCCATTTAGTGATTTTAGAATTTGTGTCTCTGGAAAATATTTACTTAATAGTATAGTAGTCTTAATTAACATAACTAGCTTCTGCCAGCGCCTTCGTCCGCTTGAAAGTCGAAAATGATCCCAAGGGAACATATTCCTAACTATAATCGATCTCTGTGCCAAATTTCATCCAGAACCGTGCAGCCGTTTGAGCGTTAAGAAGTAACAAACATACACACACACTCGCAAACTTTCGCCTTTATAATGTTAGTGTGAATTTTGAAGACACAATAACACACAACCATAAAAAGATAGCTATCAATTTCAGAATTGTGAAAAGTTTTTGTGTGTGTCTGTTGTTGGTCTTAGGAAATAACAATATAATACAATTCTTTTCTCTGTTAAGTGTTTTGTGTGTACATAAATAAATAAAACATACTTTTAAAATGTAGAAAATTGCTACCTTTTATACGTTGTCCCACTTGTGGCCGTGTTAGATTATGTATGCAGTGCTTAGGAGCACTGCATACATAATCTAACACGGCCACGTAATACTGTTATTGTAATCGTAACTATTTCACGTCTGAAATATCGAGGCTGCTTTCAATTTTCTCATCCAAGAAATAATAAAGTATTTTTTGTGTAGTGTAGACAAAACATAAACTAATTGTGATAAGATTATTATGTCTTACCTTGACTCCAAACCAAGATTCGAAAAATGATACTAAAGAAAATAAAATAATTGAAAGCAGGGATAACCATATTTCCTTTTTATTTTCTTTCTTTTTAATATTTTTTTTTTATGTTTTACGGGTTTTGATCGAACTAATTGACATGTTTATGTCTGCAATGCTTGTGTGGCATAAACCTTTTTTTCTTTCTTAGTAACACAAAAACCTGACCATCATCAGTCATCAGTACGACTGAAAACTGGTTACTGAAAATAAAATAGTTAAAAGCAGGGACAACCATATTTACTTTTTATTTTCTTTCTTTTAAATAATTATTTTATATTTTACGGGTTTTGATCGAACTAATTGACATGTTTATGTCTGCAATGTTTGTGTGGCATAAACCTTTTTTTCTTTCTTAGTAACACAAAAACCTGACCATCATCAGTCATCAGTATGACTGAAAACAGGTTACTGAAAATAAAAGAGTTAAAAGCAGGGACAACCATATTTACTTTTTATTTTCTTTCTTTTAAATAATTATTTTATGTTTTACGGGTTTTGATCGAACTAATTGACATGTTTTTATGTCTGCAATGTTTGTGTGGCATAAACCTTTTTTCTTTCTTAGTAACACAAAAACCTGACCATCATCAATCATCAGTACGACTGAAAACTGGTTACTGAAAATAAAATAGTTAAAAGCAGGGACAACCATATTTACTTTTTATTTTCTTTCTTATAAATAATTATTTTATGTTTTACGGGTTTTGATCGAACTAATTGACATGTTTTTATGTCTGCAATGTTTGTGTGGCATAAACCTTTTTTCTTTCTTAGTAACACAAAAACCTGACCATCATCAATCATCAGTACGACTGAAAACTGGTTACTGAAAATAAAATAGTTAAAAGCAGGGACAACCATATTTACTTTTTATTTTCTTTCTTATAAATAATTATTTTATGTTTTACGGGATTTGATCGAACTAATTGACATGTTTATGTCTGCAATGCTTGTTTGGCATAAACCTTTTTTTTTTCTTAGTAACACAAAAACCTTACCATCATCAGTCTCCAGCATGACTGAAAACTGGTTACTGAGGTAGCTTCACTGCTGCAAATATCGCGTCAAAACCGATAATCATACTGCTCAAATCTTATTCGAGATCACATTAAATCTTTTACTAGCTGCAGGATTTACCAATGCAATAAATGCGCTTATCCTAAAATAATTACAACAAATCATTATCTATAGCTAATGGTACAAAATGCGCTCCTTGTGAATTATTATTCACCTAGTGAACAACAACATAGGTCCATCAGTGGCGGCACGCAGCAATGGCGCCTCCCTTTGAAGAGATGGATAGATTTTACTGAACATCCGTCTAGAATACAGCTCTTAAGTCGGTAGAAATACCGGTAATTGCACCGGAACCCAACTTTATCCAAGTACAATTACTTTCAAACTCTACCAATCTATGTAACCTACGCACAAAAACTTCCTAAACAAAATGGCCGCGATAAAAACATACAGGGTGCTAATTGCTTCACAAAGTTGGATCGCAAAAGATAGCTGGTGTGTACGAACGTTATAGTCGCCGCTATTGTTTGCTGCGTGGCGAGCACAAGTTTTTCCGCACCTATAATTGTTCGGCGAACTTCCTTTTTTGTATAGTTTTTTGGTGCTGTAGTTTTTGATAGCGTAAAAGGTTATTGACAATTTTATCTTGAGTATGTTCTCTCTATTTGAGAAGATATAAAAATTTAAAAGAAATGATTCAGAATATAGATCCATATCTTGTTAGTAATAGCTACCTATAAGCTATGTTAGTAATAAACTTACGATAAGATTTTTAATGCATTTCAGAAAAGTTTCAGAAAATATCACACCAGATTTTCTTTTATCAATATTATCACAATTTCTTAGTAAAAGAGAAAACCGGAATCACTCATTTCTCCTGAAGAAATAATCGGTTTTATAAACGATAGGTTGCTTTAATGTATGGGCTTACTCCTTTGTCTACTGCTGGACACAGCCCTCTTGAAATTAACAGTAGGTACATTACAATTTTAACCTTACAATTCTATAATTCTTCGGGTCGGGTCGGGTGTCCAAGCCGGAAGACGCCGAATATGCAGTTCATACGCTAGAAATACCCTAAAGAATGAACCCAGGCGAATTAAAACCCATAGATTTGCGCCTTTTTCCAATGGGGTAGCCAGAATCTATAGAACCCCATCAGCTACGATCTATACATACTGCTTTTGCTTCATTTACGTTAATATATCGAGTCATACACGTACGCTGGTTATGAGTACAGCGCACTGGACCTTTCTGAAGAACTTAAGCATTAAAAATGGGCGTCCCGACGTTTCCACTCACAAATACAACAGCCGGGATCGATCTCTGCTAGCAATATGCATCATAATCGAAATCTCCCAGTTATAATTACTTGCTTCATTTTTCAGATATGATTATAAACAACGTAGTTCTTTTCCTAACCTACTTTGTAACCTTCGCACACAATTTAAAGAATTTTTCAAATTTTAATACGAACTTCACTTTGAAAGTTCGTTTGATCATATAATTTATTATTACCAAAAAATAAATTCACAACATGTAATTACGCCGCAATGTAGACGCAGCTACAATTTAAAGGCATTACGTCGCTATCTTTGGGCCATAAAGCGTCAAAATGTGTTGCTTGAGGCTGTTTGACTTACTGCGAGGGATATTCCCTTCATACAATGACCTTGTTTTATCTGTTTGTTTGTTTGATATGTTAAATGTTTTGAATTCCATATAGCAAACTGTTGGGGCCTTGGTCTGATTACTCTTTGTTTACTTTAATTATTTAAATATTCATTCATTCTATTGCCGGATTGTCAACAGTGTCGAAAATTTCCATAAGTTTGATATAACTTTGAAAAAAAGAAGAAATAACCTCAAACTATACGTCAAAGGATCTAGTTGTATCTCTTGAATAGACGTTTATCTGGCCGTCAAAGAGGCAGACAGATTTATTCCTCAGTTAGGGCCGTTATTGACCAGATAGAGCCTATCTGACGATTGAAAAATGCAATATTTCGTTATCTGTCTAATAAGTACTAACTGTTTATCTGAGGATTGAAAAATCGGCCCTTAGTGATCCGTTTACTCGGGCCTCCTTTTACGTTAGTTTAGTTGGAATATACTGCGTTAATTTCAATATTTTCATAAAATATTAGGTACAGTATTTTGTTACAAATTTAAAATCACTCCTATATTCCTGTAAGTATTAGGGATAAATGTTGCTATAGTACCAATCACATTTTGGGCAGTTATATTTACGTCTGTTGTAATAGAGGGTGAGTTCATCGCTATCAAACGGGTTCTGACTCCGGGTTGTTACTGGGGAATTCCAGATGGATGATAGGTCCAACAACACTTTGCCCGACTCCGCAGTCGAACCCCGGACCTCATGCTCTGTAGTAGTGCTTAAGACCTCAAGACCAAAAAGACGAGGTATTTAATATTATTTTGGGCTTCTGTGAATAAGGGCGATTTAAATCCATACTATACACCGTGAAATTTAAATGGTTGTTTTCCCGCAGCGAAATGGTTTTTTCTATGTAATACAATCGTTTCGTAGTTATGTAAAATATTAGAAACAAAAACTGGCATATTTAACATTGTGAAAAACTTAACTCGAAAGCGATCACGAACCAATAGTAATACCTCCCGATATCTACGGCCGAACGACAGCGGGGCGTTGACCCGGGTGCTAAGTAGGTCAGGATCACTGTCAAAAGGATTAGGTTCGAAGGCGGCTCCGTTTGATAACGTTGCGCGCGCGGGCTAGTTTATGCCGTATTACTACACGCGAGAGCTTATTTTACTTTAAACATTTAATAAATCGGTATTTGCTTTGTCGGCTTAGCGGTGGTATTGTTCCTTGCAAACTATTTTATGACGTATCACTACGTGCGAGAGTTTATTTTGGTTTGAACATTATCTTGTGCATCGTTTTTCTTTGCCGGTGGTGACGCGAGTAGTACCTAGTACCTACAAGTTACTATTGTAACTCACGCTTTCGAGTTGATGAATATTTTTTAAATTATTTTAAAACAAAAACATCGTTATTTTTTTACTTTAACTCTATGCTTCGAAAGTACTCCTTAAGGCAAGTCGTTCTGTATAATATTATAAAATGCGAAAGTTTGTCTGTCTGTCTGTTACCTTTTTACGCTTATACAGCTGAATCGATTTAAATGAAATTTGATATGGAAATAGTTTGAGAGCCTGGGAAGGACATAGAATATTTTGATATCGCAAAACATACTTAAAGGGGTGGAACAGGGCGTGGAAGATTGTATGGTGAAATAATACATCTACAATATTATTGCACGATATAAAAAAATAGGCTTTTTGAAGTACTGATGATGATAGTAAATAATAAATCCGGTCGTGCCAAAACATTCTCTTTCGGTCGATGTTCGGGCAAATCCTTGTTTTTCCCACAACGTTTTTGTGGCTGACCATATTTAAACTTTGTAATCCTACCCTACTTATATTATAAATGATTGTGAAAGTCTGTATGTTTGGATGTTAATCAATGACGCCTCAACGGTTGAACGTAATTGGATGTTTTGAACATGGGTAGACCATTGACTGCATTAGGTCATAGAATACTTTTATACCAGTAGTACGTTTCTGTGAGAAAATATTCGAATACCACGCGGGCGAAGCCACCGGCAAAAACTAGAGCTCATTATTTCAAACACACACTTTTATTTCTTCTCCAACAAAAGCCTTTCTAACACAATAATTTACAGGATTAAAAAAACAATTTCACACGTCGATCACTCGTGTAAATCCGTCAAAGAGTAGCGTTGAAGCAAAACCGGAAGCTAGATAGCGGCCATGATGTCTCTCAACGGATGTGACGCGCCAGTTGTAATGTGACCATGTGGATATTGCAACCTTAGATTATACAGTATAATCCAAGATTACAACACACTTCTTGACTGGGAATCCGATACGTATACGTGTGATTGGAGAGTGTAAATTGTTTGTTGCATGTAGAAGAACAAGATTTAATAAATTAAATAATAATAAATCATTATAGTGTTGTCTATAATTATAATTAAAAGGTAATTAAAAAAAAAATGGACTCCAAAATTGTCTGAAATTGAAATTAATTTAATTTATAAATCACCATACTATCTCAAGGCGGAGTTACATTTATTGTCGTCAAAGTGAGATACGATTTGTAATAAGGGTTCAAAGATCTGTGAAAAATATCGCGTTAAAAAATAAATACGAGTATTAAAGAGCGGAACATTTTTCTTCAATCAGAACAAAATAATGGGTTAAGGGTTTGGATTTCGTCAGCGTTTCGGACATATACGATATTAAATTTTATGGGTCGTATTTAAAAAAACGCCTTGACGGTGTTGAGTAACTGCTTAGCCGATTCTATATTCAAATTCTCTTTAGAATTTATGAATAATAGGAATTATCTATAGATAGACAAATTGAATATATTAGTGCTAAGTTATTGCTAAAGACTGTCTAATAAATAAAGGTGGTTTTCTAAAATTAGAAAAGTATTTTGCCTTTGTTGCTAAAAGTTCATCAAAGCAATTACAACCTTTAATCAAAAACATGCAAAGCATATATCGAGTGGAAAACCTATACCATTTAATTACAAAAGAGTATTTATTAAACGACATAGTACAAGATTTTTTTCGATCCCATCGAACGTTGCCGTCGGGCGGTTTATAAATGGAAGCCAATTTTAAACTTTCCAATTGCTGCCGTAACGGTTTTTTCTAGAATTAAAAAAAGAAACTCTGTTAACTTGTGCGTCGATCCCTGCACTATCGTCACCGGTTCCAATTACGGTTCGGTTTCTATTTTTATTTGTTGTTATTTATCTGAAACTAAGAATCAATAGTTCTGTGAGCTGTAGACCTCGTGAGCCGGTCTTTTCAAAATGATATTTTTGAAAAGATTGATACCGACCGGATTGATATATGATATTTTTTACGTTTCAACCCCCACGGCGCCGCCATTTTGAGAAATGTCTAAAAACTGAAGCGACAAAATAAATCTGTATAATTATCAAACCTGCTTACACTTACACTTTTCACAAGAATCGGTTGAGAAATGAGACCCTTAGATGAGAACAACCGGACATCCGGACACACGAAAGGATTTTTGTTCAAGCTGAAACGGGCCACTGCGCTCGCACTTCGAAAAAATATTTTAATTAAAAAGTTCTCTGGTTTTCTACCCGGATTTCTTTCAGTCAAGCAAGCTGTCTACAATTTTCAGTATAGCATCTGAATAGCAGTATTATATATGAAGCAACTGCCTATCAGTCCTTCACAAACCAGTAACTGGGTAACACCACACCCCTTGCCAAGACTGGTGTCAGTTTTTCTGTCTTCCCGAAACAGCTGTCAAAGATAACAACTTTATTGCCGGCCGGGACCAACAGCTTAATTTGCTTTCCTTGACACAAAGGAGTCTTGGTTTGTAATTGACCTCCAACTATCCACGGACCGACTTCGGCAAGTGTTGTTTAACCTTGAAGATAGACCCGTGCTAGTATTATTACTTCACCACAAGCAGGCAAAAAAACAGCAACAACAATTGCTTAAAATTTATTAAATGTAGGGATTGATAACACTATCCTAGACAGAACTTCAATATTATTTTAGATTAAACAATATCTCGAAATTGAAAGCAAATAGTTTTCTATCTGAGTTTCACAATGCTTTGTTTAGTTCACAATACTTTACTTTTATTAACTTTGTGCTTTTACTCAGGTTTGTTTTTCCATAGAATTTGAATTTAAACATCTGTTACCCTTTGCTTCGGGTTGTTTATAACTGTGGTGTAATTGTTGCTTGATTTGTATTGTCAGCTAAAAAGTGAATAAACCCGAGTGAAGCTAAAAGTGGATAAACCCGATCTTAGAAAAGCCTAAAGTCTCTAACAGTTAGTATTCCCTTTCGCGTGGTCGGCTCAAAACTAAATATTTGCCTGAATATCATAAATCGCTTGCATGGGCTACCTTATTTTTGCCGAAAACCACACGAAACTTGGGTAAGCCCAGCTTATTCTAATAATAGAACTGTACAATAAGCGGAGGTTAGTCCAAGTCTGTTGCGGCATACTGGAATTCGGCGAACGAATATTTCCAATTTGATTGGCTTGAGAAATTTGTGGTGTAAAATTATCAGATTAAATTATCAGTGCAAAGATCTATTTCAATCCAAGTTAGTAATTTTATATCGATAGGAGATTTATTTTCTCTATTAGTAAAACTTTTAAGTATTAACATAAAACTTTAAATGCCACCATAATATAACGAAATTGTAACTTTACTTACAAATTAAAAACATTAACAGAAACAAGTTAACATACGCTTCAGAGTTACACTTAAATGTACTGTCAACAAAATAATATTTTCAAACAATAACTTTGACTGCTTTATTTCGTTTCGTTCGGAGCAGTCTAAATAGGTATTTATATAGCTGACATCGTAAGTTGTGTTTTACGTTTAATAAAAAGGAGACATTAAAATTATTATGCTAACATTCTGTATGCATTTTCTTTTGCTTAATTTTATTTTGGTAACTGTTTTCCCGCGTGAAATCTGTTTTATCATCCCAAGGGAACATTATACCGGGATAAAAAGTAGCCTGTGTCCTATTTCAGACTATAATCTATCTCTTTGCCAAATTTTATCCAGATCCGATCAGCCGTTTTAGCGTGATTGAATAGCAAACAAAAATCTATCCAAACATTCGCATTAAGTAAGTAAGATAAAAATTTAGGAAACACATTAAGGTTTATTTTTGTACTTGCTTTTAGCTTTAATATTCCAAGGGATCATATATACTCTGTGCTAAATTTCATCTAGATTTGTTTTGCCATTCTAGCATAATTGATTAAAAACTTCCAGCCATCCCTCCATTCAAACTTTCTCATTTATAATATTATTTTTATTAGGAATGTAGGTACGAGTAAGTACTTTATGACAAAACTGCTTTTAAATTTTGGGTAAATGTCATATGCAAACTTGTGACTGTAGAAGAGTACTTTTACGTAAACATTCGTACGTGAATGTTCAAAATATGTACGTGACTCACTACAAAGAGTCAACTTTTAATTATTATTCGAAGCGTAATTAAAATTTCATAATTCAGAGTGTGTGATTAAGGGCCTGAGGCGACACGGTATGGAGGACTTTATTCACATTAATTTACGATAATAACAATGGTACCGATGAAAATTGTACCATTGAACTGATGTGGTGATAAATCCGGAAGTTAGACACTTAAACTCCGTAATAAAACATTGCATCCTAATCGTGTTTGGGTTTATTGGAATCGTAATAAGATGTACAAAGTCTAAAATGTGACCAAGTTTTCATGAGACGATTTTACCGACAAATTATATATTGTGTAGATACATACGAGTACATGTTCGGTAGTATATTGTGAAAGTCTACACGGTGGCTCTTTAATGAGTCCGAGGCTGCCCAGCACCAGGTAAGTGGATCATGTTTGTATGTATCGTTTTTCCACTTTATAGCTAAAACCAATGTTGAGATTAGTATAATTATACTAATGTTAACATTATAAGCGGGATGTTTACCATGTTTACTGTTTGTAGCGAGTTTCCGATATTTCGGTGCTGTTGCAAGCACCATGATCACGGATAAACAAACGCTCGCTACAAACAGTAAACATGGTAAATATCCCGCTTATAATGTTAATATTAGTGTTAGTGATCATGACAGTTTAAAAATTTAGTATATTTATACTCAGCTGGTTCTAATACAACTTACGACTTATTCTTTCATATAAATATTCCCAGATATTAGTTTCTATCCGTCAATTACTTAAGAGAGCAGTGGTGGCCCAGTGGTAACGGTCCCGACTTACGTGTGTACTATATAGTACTAAAGCACCTGCCTGGAACCGCGAACCCAGGCAGGCGCTTTACTTTGTGTAAATTATTTCATCACCGCTGCTCTTAAAAAGGTGAAGGAAAACATCGTGAGGAAACCGGCATGTCCCAGAACCAAAAATTTGAAGACATGTGACATCCACCAACCTGCACTGAGCCCGCGTGGTGGATTAAGGCCCATTACCTCTCTCAAAGAGAGGATGCCTGTGTCCCAGCAGTTGGGAAGTTAACACTAGGCTGATGATGATCCGTCAATATCTACTCACGAAAGTTTCACAATATGAAAGATTTTCTACCCTTATACATGTCATGTGTCCAGTAGCTCTAAAAAAGTGTCATTCTACGTCAGCGATGGCGATGGTCGAAATGACGAAATGAGCGTTACATTGACATTTGATTACTTGACATTTCGATAGTGTTGGACATTCCCATACATTTTTGTCATTTTTCCAATCTTTATCGCCATGATTTTGATGATAGAATGTCACTTGTCTAGGGCCTCAGGTCGTAAATACTCGTGTTTTAGTCTGGTACCCGTTGGCTATCCTACTTGCAAATGGTATTAAAAGTTTTACTCTCGCTACTCGCTCTTTTTATTCGAGTAAGGCTTTATTGTTTTGAAGGTAACAGTTTGTTTTTTCTGTATTTATAAATTGCCAATAATACGTACTATTTGCTTGGAGGACTACAAAAACTGTGTGCTATAAAGTAATATGCCTTTAGTAAATCACCAAGTGGTGCACTTTAAATATCTGTCATAGGTTACTTCTAGGCAAGCGTGCTCCACCATCGACCACATCATCGATTACTATCAGGTGAGATAGTGGTCAAGCGCGAGCCTATAATAGATTAAAAAAAAAAAAAAAAACTGTCATATATAAAGTATCTACTGCAACTTAAGTTTGCCCTAATCGGCGGTACGAACTGTTTTTTGGCCGGTGTTAAAATGCATGCTTTATCATCCGACAACACGTACGAAAGGTATAGAAGCTGTGATGAGCAGAAAGAAGCTAATGTGCGTACGAATACACACTCATGGTATAAAAATAATAAATGGATGATGATTCAGAATGAAATTGAGTGCGTGACATTTTTTAAACAGACCTTTGGGAGTATGAGTATCATGAAAAAACTACTGATTGTATTTGTTTAAAATAAAATTATTTGCTTTTTATAACTGCTAATTTATCCCTGTATACTGACTGTTTTGCAATTTTCCTTCTTTTTATGGTATTTATTTCCACCCAAAGATGCGTTGAAATTAGTGTTGAAATATGGAACTTACGACGCTCATAACTTTCATATAAACGTTTTTTTTTTACTTTTTTCTTGCCATACAGGGCTAGATAATGATGAGACAAATTGATATATTTATTTTTTATTTTGAGCGTACACCGACAAACAGTGGAGTAATCGCCGAAAAACGTTTGTGTGGAAGAATGTCTGACTAGAGCAACTTTAAAGCTGAAGCTTTAAGGCGATAAGCACACTGCACCGCAATACACAGCGTAGCACGGGAGTGCGTGTTCTTACATTGCTTGAAAGCATCTCTCTTTGCATCGAAAACACGCGTTGTAAAACACACAAAAAACGCATTCCCGCGCAGTGTCGTGACTTCGTCGCCACGCACCCGGCAGCATATAGCAGGGCAGTGTGCGAATCGCCTAAATCTAATTCGTCCTTCAAATTTATTGTAAAACATGTAAAGTAAACTTGTTCGGTTGTTTGACCCTGATTTGCACTAGCTATCCTCCATACGTATACATACACTGTCTAACAGTCAGACTTCATTTAATCTCAGAAAGAAAACACGATAACTGAAATAACAACAAATCAATAAATATTATTTTGTTCTTATTAATTATTTCAAGAAAGTAGGTACTTATTTCAGAAGCGCTTCCTTAACAATGATTAATTAAAATGATATCTTACAGCGATACCATATTTGTTTAACAATTTATTACCGTATTATTTTCTCTCTCTCTCGTGTGTTTAATTTTCTCCGCACGCTGGATCCACAGCAATATACACCCAGTAATTAAATTAACTCGGTATTTACTTTACATTATTTACTCTTAAATTGAAAAGCATGTTTCTCGCTTATTACTGTAAAACAACACGATTATTGGCTGAACACGTCTGAAATTATAAGATGCAGTGGGTAGACAAAATTAAATGATGCGATTGAAATTAAATTGTTAAACCGTTAATGCAATATTTTTTCGGGTAGACACGTTTCAATATATCTGTTGGGTTGATGATGAAACCGTTTATAAAGTACATTCATATATTTTCTGATTATATCAAAAACATGTTCGTCATATTTATTTGTAATCATCATCATCATCATCGTCGCTTTAGTATAATACGTGGCGAGAGTGCTGCGCGGGCTTGTGCATCACCCAGATGTACTGGAGGCGCTGCGGCTGCATGACCCGGACGGGTATGTGGGTGCGCGCCGCCGCCCCACTTTGTTAGAAGTGCCAAGGGCTAGGACAAATTTAATTAAAGATTGCTCCTTTGTGTGGGTCGAGCGTCATTCCTCGCGCGCAACAAGTGTCTGAAGTTACCGGCCTAAGGCAAAGGGCCACCTGGTGGTCAGACGCGGGGTTCGTGAGTAACCCTCAAGCAAGTGAGCTCCTGTGAGCGAGCTGCATCTCCGGCACTTTCCTGGATAGAAAGAAGAGAACTACCCGTTGGATTAGTTTTCCGGCAACCCAGCTGTAGGCATTGGGTAGATGCGATGATTTGTATTCGAGAGGTGACCGTGCTTACAGCTCCGGGACCATCCTGGAGAAATGGGAGCCAGTTTCTCTGGCGTCCTTAACGGGGATTGAATCCGCTAGCACCAACTGCGCTGGTGCTGGTGCTTGCACTAGTGCTGACGTGCTGGGGTGCGTGTGGTGAGCGGCTTTATTGCTCCGGTACCATTCTGGACAAATGGTAGTGAGTAATCACGATGCGACTCACATTTTCTCTTGAGTACCAGGGGCGAGTGCTCTCGGAGGCGTGACCTACCGAAGATGGTCCCAGACACCACGTAAGGGGTTGCCTGGTATAGTGTGCCACCTTATATAACGTAATGTTGGTGAAGGTGGCCACTATAGAAAATCTCAGTAGACTAATAGGGGTATGCTCCTTTGTCAAGGGCCGCGCGTATTATAAATAATATGCCATCGGAAGTTGTGTTCCATAGCCTGCCAAATGAAATTTGTGTCAGGAGCACAAAGGTGCATTGAAGGAGGCATACACATTTGAATGGTTTCTTGTTTTTGATTTAGATTTTTGTTATTTTATGTTAATCTTTTATGTTTATATATAGTGTTATATAATATGTGGTATAACATCGTCTTGGAATATTGTAAGATGTTATACTTACTGGTGTCAAATAAATAAATAAATAAATAATAAATCTCATCAGCCGAAAGATATCCACTGCTGGACATAGGCCTCCCCCAAGCGTCTCATATCCACTGGATCCTCGCAAACCAACCAACTTACAGAAATCAAACCATTTATTATTTATGTTCCTATTTTTGTAAAAATTCAAGAGCGTAACTTTGATAGCAAAACAAATACCTTTTACCACATTACTTATTTGGACAACTCGTTCATTACTAAAACTTCATACAACCCGAATCTCTTCAAAGTTAGAGTGAACAGGCATCTTCTGGGTAAGCTCACTCCATCGTCGACTTTGTCTCTGTCACCTCTGACCTAGACTAGAGTCAAGAGCAAACACATAATAAATAAAAAAAAAACTAAAGAATCATAAATAAAACAAATTATTATAAACACAAAAACCCGACTGCTAAGTGCTGCCAGAGCGGTGACAAACGAAGTTTTGGTAGGTTTTTCTATTAAATATTTGTTTATAATTTTTATTAATTTCAGAATTTGTCCCCGTCTGCAGTACCCCATAGTATTTAATGTATAAATTTTACCAATTATTTATCTTTCTCTTTTCAGTTTATTACTTTTTAGCAGCAGACAACCAAAAACCAATTATTATTTTTATAATAATTTGTTTTTGGTTGTCATAATCATACATTTTATAGTTAAATCTTTTCGCCTTGAACATTTCTTTAGATGGGGTGTTAATTAAGCTTAATCAAAAATTTATTTAAAAAATATAGAACAAAATACCACCTTACAGGTCTAATAAATAATCACTATCACTACATGTTATAAAATAAAGTCCCCCGCTGCGTCTGTTCGCGATAAACTCAAAAACTACTGAACGGATTTTCACGTGGTTTCCACCAATAGAAAGCGTGAGAAACGAGGAAGAATTTTGTATATAATTTGTTAGGAGCGAAGCCACTCGCTAGTAAGTTTATAAATACCTAATTCTGTAATATTAGTTTAACTTACCGATACCAGGAACCTGGCAGCCGCGTCAAAACAAAACAATAAGTAGGTACGTGAAACAGCACTGTACTCGATGTTTTCCGCCCGCTAACTCCAACTAGAACCTGTTTGCTCTACTTGTTGCTATTTGTGTAAAGCTTTTATAATATCCTGGCTTTCTATGAAATTCTGTGGTAAAATGAATAGTTAACTATAACTTGACGGGCGCTACCGTCGGTGTATTATGTTAAGGGTGCTTTTCTACCAAAGATGTACCAGGCAGCTAGACAATGCGTGAGGAAGATATTCAACCATCAATAGGATCACTTCATTTTCGTAGCCAGGCATAACGCAGCTCTGGTGGAAATTGGCTAGCATAGTCACTAGATATCTACCTACTAAAAAAAAATGTAATTCGGGCGAGAAATGTATGCGCGTTCACCTGAAAAGAAACCGCAAGACATCCTCGCACCACTTAGCTTCAAAGTTTCACAGCTTCGCTACGCATTCAGCTTTTGTGGAAATAGTCATACATTTTCTCAGCGCTGCTGCACATTCTCGCACATCCTTGTTGAATAAGCACTCTTAAAATGGGAAGTTAACAATTTAATTTGACGGGCACTACTGGCGTAACTGTATTTAGTTCATGCATTAGCAGAAAGTTATGACGTGGCGATATAGGTATGCTATAGTTTAGGCTCCATTATATTTTATATGCAGCGAGAAAATACTTTTGTTATTATTATCTATAAGTTCTGCGAACAGGAAGATGCGAAGTTGCGTTGGAATGCCTCCCACTAGGTGAAGCGATGACCTGGCTAAGGGTTCCCATGTGGCGAAACTTTGGGAAGGCCTATGTTCAGCAATGAACGTCTTTTGGCTCAAATGATGATGACGGATCTTCAAGTTTTCGAGTATTAGAAGACATTGGGAGGTTCAACTTTGAACGATTTAGGGCTCGTTCACACGGAATATCCGTATTTCCAGGATCTTTTAAACGGATCCGTCACCACTGGAGGTGATCAGCACACCGCATTTACAATACAGTTTTAACTGATACGTCGCTACTGGAAGTAATGTGCACATGGATTTACAGTACCGTTTCACGGATCCGTCGCTACTGGGAGTAATGTGAACACCACATTTACAGTACCGTTTTAACGGATCTGTCACTACTGGGGGTAACGGTAAGCCACTCGTGGCTTCCATCCGATAAAACGGATCAGTATTGTAATACTGTTGTGTGTGTGAAGTCGCTCATACAATTACATACGTCAACCGAATAAAATGTATACAATAAAGCGGACCTGTCGTTGTGTGAACGAGCACTACGTTGAAGACGTTGGGTTTATTGTCAGATGTATGTTCTTTATTACTTACACGCTTTTATTTAACGTTCTATGTATGTATGTTCGGGTCAAATTTTGCAACTAAATTTTAATTCAATTATCCTCAACCGACCAAGATGAAATTTTGCAAACACGTTTAGTTTAGAAGACAATGCACGGTTAGCTACATGACGTCATATGTCGTTTTTATGTTTGATTGAGATGGAAAAAAAATATTATTTATTTATTATTATTATATTTATTATTATTTTAAATCAAATATGGCGGACGGCCCGCGATGGCGGACTAGCTAGAATATTTTCTTGTTTCATACTTTTTAGAGCGTATTAGAGCGATTTAGAGATCTGTCTATTGAGCCGCCGGTATTTGCACGCCTCATCTGAAGACTGCAGGATCATCTCACGCCTCTCCTTCATAAGCTTGAGGGTATGATCAGAGAGCTTTTTGTTTCTATCTGTACGACGGGTCTTGAAAATCTTAGACCCGACCGTATGGACAGCTTCCACGAACCCGTTGCTGTATTCATCCACGGAGCTCCCTAGGCATTCGAAACGATTCTGGAGTTCGAGCTAAAAGATCTCGGGGTTTTGGACCTGGATCTGCGCTGGCCGGAGCGTGGACTTCATCAGTCGAGACCTTTCAAGCTTAATATTAATGTTCAATGTGCCTCTTACCATGCGGTGATCGCTCCCGGTTTTTACCGAATTGATCACAGAGACATCATTGAACATTTGCTTCTTGGTTGACATGATGAAGTCGATCTCATTTTTTGTTGCACCATCTGGGCTCTGCCAGGTCCACTTCCTGTGTTCACGCTTTTTGAAGAAGGAGTTCATCATATAGAGGCCCTCCTTCTCCATAAAACTGGCCAGTAGGTGACCCCGGTGGTTCCGTTGTCCAACTCCAAATTGCCCCACTTGCAGCTCATCCTCGTCTCGTTTGCCCAGTTTCGCGTTGCGTTAGTCATCTAAATAGATTTATATCTGTGAACCTAGCTTTGTACACATGTAGCACAACATGGATAAAATGACCAGTTAAGTTAAGTTGCAAGTCGCTGGGATGATGATATAGAGGAGATAGCTGTCTCCTTTCGATCAGAGTTACACGAGACCGTGGCAATGAAGGAGCTTAGGGTAGGCCTATGCGCCAAAAGACCCTCTTATGGACGAAGACAGGTGCAATAGTGTAATTTAGTTTATTTTATTAACTATTTTATAATTAGTTTATAGTAATAAAGGCATTATTATTATAAGTTGCGCTAAACGTAATATTGGCCAAAAGATGAGAGGTCGCTCATGTTCTCATCCGCTGAAATTAATTCCAACTACCTATAGAATAAAGGCCGTACCCTACAATCACACCCAAAAAGTGGAATCCCTTGTGAAAACACAACGTGATTGAAACAAAATTTAAATATTCATTGATACAGACGCGGTTTAATTAAAAGCGTTAATATGTAGGTCGAACCAACGATAGAATAAATTGTTTTCAATACTTAATCATTACAAAATGCTCAAGTCGAGGACAATTTCATTTTCTGTTATGGGTACAGTCGTCTTAGCGCCGAACTGATTGAAATTCTAGTAGTGTAGTTAGCGGTATGGTGTTGCTTTCGACTGTTTTGGAACGTAAGTCACGTATGTATTATTATTACCGAGTTTTGAGGTTCTTGATATTTATAGTGACATTCTACAGCATAAATGGTTATTCTTGACATGTGCCATCGAAATGTCAGATGGTAATACAAACGATATCACTAATATCTATATGTATATTTTTTTAAACTAACTGTAACTTAATCTGTCCTCTATTTATCAATTAATACGTAACGGTAACTTATGGGGCTTTATTACAGGGTATAGTCACTTATTTCTTCGTACGAGTAGTATTTTAGTCCGATAGGCCATTCCATCCATCCAGTTGGAATAGTAAAGAGAACGCCATTTAATACACGAACGGACACCACGACGCGCTGGCTTCACCGTCTACTGCCGCGAGCAAACCATGATATTAATACACGAACTCAGACGACATTTAATAAATAGTAAAGAGAACGCTATTTAATACACGAACGGACACCACGACGCGCTGGCTTCACGGTCTACTGCCGCGAGCAAACCATGATATTAATACACGAACTCCGACTCAATTTAATACACGAACTCCGACGCAATTTAATACACGAACTCCGACGCAATTTAATACACGAACAGACACATCGACATAGCTTAAATATTCTATTGAAATTGTAATGACAACGCTATCTATTTATTATTATTGGTGGTTTAACTTTGCGGTGTTGTGGAGGGAAAAGGGGGATAGCCTGGAAGATAATGGTGTGTGAAATCCGATTTGGTAGATAAGCTAAATGAGCGGTGGTTTAATAGGTAATTTATGATTGTGTGTGTATTGAGGAACGAGGCATTTACACTGTGTTACAAGGGGAAATTATTTATAAAACTTTTTGTTTTTCGGTCTCTTTCCCCGAAATACCATTTCAGATAACCTGCGTGGCATGTAAAAGTGTTTATTTAAACCAATTAAAGATAGATAGATTTCATTATTTTATTGAATGAATTTATTAAACACAGGTTGAAGAAAAATAAAAGTATAGTAGTTGCAACTATAGCAGCTCCGGCGACACTACGCGGTGACACAAAAATTCGCGGAAAATGAATTATGGTCCGAAGCACTGGGAAATGCGTGTCGATTACGTGTTCGACTCCGTCCGAATTACGTCCTTTTGTATTAGATGTGGCAGGATGCTGCTAAGCCTATCGCAAAACGGGAGAAGTTTCTAAACTTGTATCGTTTTGAAATGATGTTCCTATAGTGAGAAGCGAACCTGCGCTCCAGAGCTTTGCAGCATGCGCTATGAATGCTACAGATGCCTCGAAGCAACGGCTCTCGCGAAGAAACCATTGTAAAAATAAAATAAAGGCGTGGTGATTAATTACCCTTTAATATCATTTATTTTGTTACCCCAGGCAATGGGTATGAAAGAAATAAAAATAGGGACCCCTAAAATATGGCGCCCAAAAGCCGCCATTTTCCTTTTTTCAATTTTAATGTAAAAATTATCTAAATCGGCCTACGCGTTTGTTATCTTGAAAGCCACGTACAAACAAAGATACATACTAGACTGATAAACCCATTACCCTTATGCGTCGTGCAGTCATTCATTCGCGTCAGTTCATTGAATATTATTGTGGGATTTACAGTTTGTGTTGTATTTATAATTAAATTATGTACTTATATAAGAGCAAAGATATACGTTTTTTATTTTTTATTTATTCATTTACACATACAATTATTTTACAGGTAGAACCCAAGGTAATAAAAGAAGTCATACAATGCGAAAATAAAAGTAAAGTAAAAGTTAATAATATGTCTGTATTAACTGTAGGTTTTTGTTAAAAACATTTTGGAACACAATTTATTTTAATTCTGACGAAGTATTAATAGTTTTTGACACTGATTACTGTACTGATCTAAGTTATAATTTCAGAAACAGATATTTTACTGACCCGTTAGTTTATAAATCACAAAATTATTTGCACTCTGTGGGGTTTAAAATTGATACTCCTACCGCGAGTTTCCCACCTTTTAATTATCGCAGAATTAATGTGACAAAATGTCAAGCACGCGTTATCTGCTGTGATTCGCTGTTGAAAATTCATTCAGACCTTAGTATCCTCTTTATTGTCACCCAAACAATTCTGTCTAAGACCTTAATTCGTAGTGGCATGATGTAAACGAAATGGAACTACCAAGTTACTTTGGGAGTGAAGAATAAATGCTAAAATGGCATGCCGACAGGACCTGTCGGCATGCCATTTTAGCTGTGCTAACGACCTTTCTAAACTGCAACTCCCGCGCAACAAAGGCATGTCCAAAAAATTCGGCCCTTGGCATGTCTCGTGTGGGAGTCAGTGTCTACTCAGTAAGACAGTGCTCATGGGTGGCGCTGTTCTAAACCACCTCTACTGGACTGGAAAAAATGACTGATAAAGGACGTGATAGTTTAATTCTCTTCTTTGAGAGGGCAATGAGTTAGCTTACCAGGCTAAAGCTCTAATATTTAGAGCGCCATGGCGATAATATGTGACGATACCGAGGTATCTTGAGTCATGTGAAACAGAGGCAATATAATATTGTCCTCCACCTCACTGCTGCAGACGATTTGACTCCATTTTTGGACTTACTTATTAAAACTAAAACCGTTCGACAAAGTTTAACTAATATTTCGAATTTTTCAAAACAATACAAAAAACTATAATCGTGCCAATCTATGAAGCCCGATGACATTTCTCATTTTACATGCCGCGATAACTTTGTACGTAAGAAATTGAAAAATCAATTTCATAATCCTAATTAATTACTATGTTACCATACACTGTACAATGAGTATCATTTGGAAGCACAAGTTTAATAATGATATTTATTAAGTATTTTTTAGCGGTCAAATCCAACTTCTTAGATTGTCACGACTTTAATTGTATTGGATTTGTTTAATTAAAGTCTAGAGAGAGAAAATATAAAACTTTTTAACAAAAATATTAAACCGACTTCCAAAACAAAACACCACAAAGCGAAAAATAACTTTAATGATACCGACTTTCGAAAACAAAGTATGTTTTCGCTTTGTAGTGTTTTTTTGGAAGTCGGTTTATTTTGTTGCAGAAGGTTGATTTTTTAAACATGAAATAAAACAAGAAAAATTTCAAAATTTAATAAACCTTCACTTCAAATGAGCCTTCGCATCAATGAATGGACCGATGTGTAAACTTGAGGGTCGATGTCAACGTAACAAGATGAATCGCCAAGCAGTTCGAGATGGTCCGTTAATGGCACGGTTACACCACGGAAAGATGAAACCGAATGGAATTGGCTATTTTTAGTGGAAAAAGACACGCCCCATGCCTTTATTAGTAGCATTGAAACTGACCAGATTCGCATCATTCCATTCGGAGATATCCTTCAAGGACAGGTTCAAGTGCTCAACCTTGGCCTCCCGGAGCGATCGTATTCAGATACGATCCAATAGGGCCCAGTAACTCCCCGTTGGACAAGTATCTCTCAGCAAAAGTGCTGTCTGCAAACCCAAAGTTGTCGGGTTTTAGCAGATCATTAATGTGCAGCAAAAACATTGCATTTTTTTAAATTCTGTATAAACACACGCTGTATTTTTACACCATCCAAGTGTCGCTAACAAGGATCAAATACTAAGAAGTAATGATACACGGCAAACTAAAGGATTCACTTCATTTTCAAAACTTCAACAAAGGAGGTTATCGAGAGAGAGAGAGAGAGAGAGGAGATAAGTTTGTGTCTAATTTTGTTACTATATGTGAGCGTCCAAACAGGTTTGTGAAATAATATAAGTGTATGTATATTTGTTTGGTTATCGACAAATTTTCAGAAACCAGAAATTGTATTGCAGTTTTATTTAGAAAAATGATATTTATTTACTTAGAGACAAATTTACATGGTATAACTACTTATATATATATACTTAAATCAAAAACTACGAACGCTTATAAAAAGGGCAGGGCTCATTCAGCGTCAAAAATTCGTCCACATCGCTGTCAACTTACACGATATAATAGATTCCCTAAAAGAAAAGCGCAATTTGACGGAACACATCTCGGACCTCAAGCAGACGATTAAGGAATCTGGTACTGCGGGCAATGTCTCGTTTGCCGACATGGTGAAAAAGGGATCAAATGATTTCGTTCGACCGAACAATTTAAGCTCTGTGGTCATTTATCCTAGTGACAAACTCAAGTCCAGTGACGAAACTAAAGACATGGTAACAAAAATCATACGACCTGAACAAATGAAGCTACATGTACGAGGTGTCCGCAAGACCAAAAATGGAGGTGTCATTATTAGCACAGAGACCAAGCATGACGCTGAAAAAATCAAGAATGCCGTCCAGCTTTCTACATCTGGACTAACCGCCGATGAGCCCAACAAGCGCAAACCACGGATCGTGATTGTAGGAGTGCCGTCTTCCCTGTCTGAAATTGAAGTCTTCAGGTGCATTTACGAACAGAACATACCTGACAAGATGCCAGATATGTCCATGGAGTCCTTCTTGGCCTCTGTTAAATTAAGCCACAAATCTGGGAAGAAAGATGCGTCGAGCTGTAATTACATTATTGAAATTCCAGCCAATATACGTAAAGCCCTAATTTCGACATCAAGGCTGTTTATAAATTGGACGTCCTGCCCTGTTAGGGACTTCACTCTGGTTACCAGATGCTACAAGTGCCAATTATATGGTCATGCAGCAAAATCATGTAGAGAGGTCAACGCTGTGTGCGCTCACTGCGGTGAAGTTGGACACTCGGTGTCCGATTGCACGAAGAAAGCGGACACATCAATATGCGCAACTTGTTCGCGCTTTAAAAAGCCCAACAACCATAAAACGGGAGACCCTGAGTGCCCCGCTAGGAAAATAGTGGAATACAGGCACATCAACTCTATCGACTATGAGGCGTCTAGTACGTCATACTCAAGGTCACACGCGTTGAGCGTTTGCTGCTGACACTGCAATGGCCTATTAACCGTCAATTTGTTGTTGGCTAAGCACATTAGTCGTTAGCTGCAAACATTAAGTGTCACTGTTTAATTTTACAATGTTTACTTTACAATTCTGCTTACCAATTATTTCCCAATCATTATATGTGTAATCAAAGTGCACTATTTTGCGATATAGGTAAATAAGATATTAAGTAATTATGACCTAGTAATTTAGTTCTATGTTTATAGTTTTAAGTAAATTAAAATTAATTTCAAAATTATACAATCTTGCCACTATTTATAGACTTCTTATGTTAAATATTGTTCAAATTCTGTTGACCTAGGATAATCATATTTTTAGAGCTCCTATAGCCTGTGATACAGGATTATCTAGTACAGGCATCTTACATTATTATACCTACATTAGATATCTAAGATTGAAACTGTGTTTTTACCTTTTCTAATTTCTGAATAAAGATTTATTATTATTATTGTTTATTAACTTGATAAATGCCCAGAACGTTGCTATGTCGGATGACAATGCTGATTCTCTGGCCAAGGACAAGCCCAGCTCTTTTGTAACGTAAATAATCGACTAACCGTTTGCTTACATCTCGAAAATCTTGATGAGCACTTGTACCCCATGGACCTAATGTTTCAACCCCAAACGATTAAAATGCATAGCTTTTAATAAGGTTGTTGTATTTGCGCCGTTTGAGGTTTTCTGCACAAGCAACTACCGCCCAAGCACAGCCCACCGTGCTAAGAAGATGGGAAGGCGCAAGGATGTCGACGAAAGTTGCATCCCACAACAAAGGCAAAGTCCTACCCACCTTCCAAGGCAATATGATCATCCCGTCTGGTCTCTTCCCATCGTCACGTGCTATGCCATTGGGGTAACAAGAGCCCGACGTATGATGTCATTAATGCTGGCGTGCCGTGCTACCCGGCCAGTGCTCCTACTGCAGGATAGGCCATGATGTCCGAGGCGGTCAACTGCTCTCTCGCTCTCTCAATCTTTGTAACTTGGCTAGTGGAATGCCTAATAAACAAATTATGCGAATTAAAAACACTACAAAGAGCTATCGCCTTTTCAGACGGTAAAACACAAAGATTTGTTATAATCCACAGGCTATAACTAAAAGGACATATTTTAAAAACCGCTTCTGCCCATAAAATTAACAAGTTTCTTCAAGGAAGTCATAGACAAGTCCCCAAAAAAATTGTATGTACCTTTACTTATATTTGATCAACTGATGAGAAGTTTGCGCGGAAACTCCATTTTTTTACCCTACTATGGCGAAGCCAAAAGGAGGGGTTATGATTTTACCAGTCTATATAAGTAAGTATGTTTGTATTTACGTATGTTCCTCCGTAGTGCCTAACCTATCCATCCGATTTTTCCTGATTAAGAAGTCAATCTATTTGTTATTATGGCCTGGGTCACACAGGTATTCAGGTTAAACTTTTTGCTTGTTGGGAATTGACTCTTTTACTTCCTTGAAGAAAGCTGTTTTTATCCATGGGCAAGAGCGGTTTTTAAAATATGAGCACAGTTTTCCGACTTGCATACAAACTTAATATAATAATAACTATTCATATTATTCAGGCAATAATATGAATAGTTATTAACTTTACTGAACTTTATGAATAGTAATTAACTGTTTACAAAAAAAAAATGTTTCAACAAAAAAATTGACAACAATATAGACTATTAGAATACAAATATAACAAACTATATAATAAATTAACAACTCAAACTGATAGAGGTTACAAAATCTCAATATATTGTGAAATGATAATTTTAATTTCAAAAACAATAAACTCCCACCCGAGTTCGATAATAATTTGTATTATATCTAAGCTAAATTGAGGAACTCTTTGAGTTTATGATCTCACGCGACTAATTATAAACTTACGGTGTTTGCAACAATCTGGCGACATACAATAGGGATGTCACCATTATTTTTTTAAAGGGGAATAATGACACAACTTACCCCACGACAAGGATTGCGCTGATCCTACTAGCATCAATATACAATGCGTTTTACGCATTTTGTACCCCTTGAAGACTAAGTTGTTGAAACAAACTAGATGTAGAAGGTGCGTCCACTCCTGATCAGAGCCCGTGGAATATTAAAGCTAAGGATAGATTGTATGTGTATTGAGTTATAGTTAATTAAGTATTTTATACACTGCGTAGATGATATCTATGTAAATAACGAATAGATTTCCTTAAACTAGAAACGACAAATAAGTCTAATTGGCAATTAACACACCAGGAACTAGGGTTGATAAGAAGGGTTCTTATCAAGAATAATGAGTTGTTTTTACACAATTCGACTCCTTCGTCTTTTCTGCTTGGTTTTAATTGCCAGGCAATAACAATGTACTTACTCGTAACATACTAAGGCGAAAACTTCGTGTTATTTTACTTTAACTGTAGGTAAAGAACATAGGTATGTGTTCCAATACCGTCACGTCACTTCAGCTTTATAGTGAGTAAGATAATCCGTGGCCAGTTTTATGTAGGTACTAAAATGTTTTAGGATCCTATCTCTAAGCAATGTTTCAAATTTAAAATAAATTTGCCATGGCTTTGCCCAACTTTTAACTAAGCAAGACCTTTATTTAACAACAAAAAAACAGAAACTAAAAAATCGCGTTTTAGCCGTGTTTAGCCAAGACAAAATGCTACAATGCCTAGAAAACTACGTAGCACGAGACTTTCGAAGCGATTGGCGTAGCAATAACAATCTGTGTCTGCTACGCTGTAGCATTATTGATTTTGTTAAGCCAATTAAACCGTAGAGATATTCTCAAAAAAAAATTGTGACTCATACCGGGTTGACGGCTGTCACTCCTGAACTGAATCTCGCAAGAGTCGCCCAGTCATACCTACCAATTATGATCAGTTGATGATAACTTTGTATGCAAAGTAACTACATTTTTTTTTAAATTGGCTAGGTTTGACTTCCTCGACGAAAGTTATTCATTTGCACGAGCAGATGCAATTTTAAAATATGATTACCCAAATACCCATCCTGTAGAAACAATAGCAAATAAGGTATTCTATAAAGATTTTATTAGATATTTTGTGAATCAAGTATATAGTAGAAAGTAAGAAAGGAAGGAAGGAAGGATATAGGCAGTATATAGTAGTAGTATAGTTATTTTACAAAAAAAAAAATGTAACTACAGTAGTGTTGACGAGCAGCGGTGGCCCAGTGGTATCGACCGCGACTTACAAGGTGTGGGTCGTGGGTTCGAACCCAGGCAGGCGCTTTACTTTGTGTAAATTATTTCTTCACCACTGTTCTCAAAACGGTGAAGGAAAACATCGTGAGTAAACCGGCATGTCTTAGAACCAAAAATTCGAAGACATGTGACATCCAGCATAAGGTATCAGAGACCTGAAGGTATCAGAGAGTTTCCTATATAGTTGGATGCACCCTGAGGTGGCCCATCCAATCAACTTTCAACCAGGTTCCCAACTATATCGCCTGGAGATATTCTCCAGGAAGAATGAAGGATGAAGGGAAATTCTGTCGATTTTTGGACTTTTAGCTAAGCTATTTTCTTCTAAAACAATATATCTTACTACTAGGACATTATAAGGGTCTTGAAGCCCTTCTATAAGGCTATATAAATAAACTGTTTCTATAGCTACATCTATATCTTCCAGGCACGTGACTGTCTGCAAGCGTCAGACTGAACAAAATATACTAATTTTAACATTAAAAGTCATTTTTTACTCAGACTATCTAAGGGATCTCCATCCACCAAGCACCATCCGGTAACCTTTTGCGACAGGCTACGCGGTGGCAGTACTCTGGTGGGTGTAGCTTCAACCCTCGAAGTAGAATTAACCCTGGAGTGGTCGGTACTACGAAAAAACCATGGAACCTCACAGCCTGTTACGAAGGTTATCTCCCCAACCACGAGAGCTAGGCTCCTTACATGGCTTTCCTTACGTGTGGTTGGGAAGGCAGATACATGGGCTATCGAATGGGGGTACTCTGACGGGTGTAACATTAGCCCTTCTGGTGCTTTAGGTGCCGGGAAGCGGCCGAAGTAGGAAATAATTTTGTGTTGATCCACAGTTTTGTGATTGTGTTTGCTAAAGTGAAGACCACTAGTGGTCTTGTATAATGTCAGGGTCCAGGCGCCTGCCTGCGGCTCCCGAACGTAATGCTTCAGAAAGCTTATCAATAGGCCTTCAGGCACCAAGTGTGTCTGAAAGCGTCGAGTCCGCTGACAAGCGCATAGAAACCTCTTTACTGGTTCATACAAACAGACAGTTTATATACTAAGACTATATGAGTCTTATCTAATTACAGACCCTAGATACAAGTCTAGGCTGCCTAGAAGTAATAAATTGTGAATAACAAGTTTTCTAACCACCTATTTGAGGAAAATGTGTGTGTATTCACCGTTCCAGGGTGAGATATATATATGATACTAGCTTTTGCCCGCGACTTCGTTCGCGTGGAATAGTGACTTCCGGCAGATTTTTGGTTTTACCCACATAGTTCCCGATCTCGCGGGATCTGCATCATCATGTCAGCGGTCTCAGCAGCTCTTTGAGTTGCATGACGGCCGGCATCTAAGAGCCGGCGCTCCCGAGCCATCTCTTCGGTTTCAGCAGCTCTTTGAGTAGAGTGACGCTCAGCGTCTAAGAGCCGTCGTTCCTGCCTCACCTCTTCAGTCTCAGCAGCTCTTTGAGCAGCGTGACGCTCGGCGTCTAAAGTTAAACGGGCTGGAGTCTGTTCTTGAGACTCTTGACTTCTTGCAACTCTTTTAGCTCGAGCTCCGCTGATACTACGTGCTAAATTGGACTTGCGTTTTCTCGTCATTGAAAAAAGTAGTTTAAAAAAGAACTTAAACTAAAGAAATATTACAATCTTTCCGAACTTAAATTGAAAACTAACTGAAAACAAAAGAATTTAAAAAAAATACGAATTACGAACTTGATAACAATTTAAAAGAAATTATATTACAAGTAATTACAACCTATTCTCTTAATAACCAAGCATAAAACTAAATAATTTAAAAGGAACGATCTAATTAATTTAAAATTAAAACGAATTTAGACATACAATTTTTGTAAGTATCTACTAATAATCGAGATCAAACTAAACTTACATTATACAACCACCAGACAACCCAACAAATAAACCTTTTAATCTACTAATACAACGGAACCAATTTTAAATTTACGAAACGATCAATCCACAATTCCACGACAGTACCGAAGCGCTCGGCCGATACCCAACCAAATGCGTGTAACGAAACCATAGCGCGATCTATTTCGATCCCAACGCCATCTATCGAGCATAGGGACAACTCGGATTATTTATCTATACTCCGTTCGGGCATTTTCTTTGTACTAAAAGTTTTATTATATTGATATTATTTTTTCATACCTTTTTACTATTTATTTACTTTTTTCCGATGAATTAAAACAATAACATGAACCGAACTCGTGTAACGATCGACACCATTGCGCGATCACCAACTCGACATATAGTACTAATAGAATTATCTATACTCCGTTAGAGCATTTTCTTTGTACTAAAAGTTGTATTATATTATATTTTCATACCTTTTTACTATTTATTTAAATTTTCCGATGAATTTTCAGTACTGAATTGATGCCGACTCTTGACCAATAGATGGCGCTGTATGTTCGGAATAAATTTTATTTTATGTTTTATTTTTTGTAATAAAAACTATCCTATGTCCATTCTCAAGTTCCAAACTATGTCTGTACCAAATTTCACACAAATCGGTTCAGTAGTTTAGGCGTGAAGCAAAGACAGACAGACAGACAGACAGACAGACAGACAGACAGACAGAAAGACAGACAGACAGAGTTACTTTCGCATTTATAATATTAGTTTGGATGTATTGTTATGATGCATTATTTTCCAGTCATAGATTTAGGATTTACAAGCTAGAACGCCTAGATTTCCTGGAGCATGGTCTACCTATGCTTCTGGTTCCCTGTGGTCCCTCCCATGTTGTTATCCTTATTGTCCATCTATCGTCAGTGTACCTAGCTACATGGCCAGCCCATTTCCATTTTTGTCTCAAGGCGAAGATTAAAGCGTCAGTTATCTTAGTCCTGCTACGTATGTCAGTAGCTTTGACTATGTCTCTCAAGGTGATTCCTAGACAACTTCTCTCCATTGCTCTCTGTGTGGTTTGAATTTTAAACTGTGCTTTTATTGCAAATGTCCATGTTTGGCAGCCATAGGTAAGACATGGTAGTATAGCTGAGTCCATAACAGTCTTCTTCAGTTTCATTGGGAGCTGAGATTTTAATATCTCTTTGTGGGCCCAAAACTTCTTGTAACACTTTTTTTTGGGTAGAATGAATTCTTGTTAGAGGAAAATTTGTTACCTCGTTCATCGCTCGGTTTCACTTTATTTTAGTCAATTTGCGACGCTTCCTTGTTCTCAGCGCCTCGCTGGACTGTAGAACTACACTTTGGGGTAGTAATTTTACTCTGAACACATTCATTTCACTGAAATTACTTTGAAAACATTTAACCTCTAATGGTTTGTTTACTTTGATTTGTTTTGATAGGCTGATGCCTGACATTTGGTTGTGCAGCATTCGGAAATACGCAAATCGTGTTATTGTATTGATTAATGTGTTTTTGATAGAATCTAATTTAAATTGTACTTGAATGATTTGTTGGATGTGATTTGGACCTGGAATGGTGAATTTTGCGAAAGGGTAATGGTTTCGTGTGATTTATTAAAGAATTAAAATTCTTGAAATTATATAGTTTAGATTTTTGTGCAATGTGTTTCCGAACGGACTGACGTTTGGAATGCGACTGACGTGTGGAGGCTGGGTGTCTTTTTTTTTCCTGCGGGGCAGCGCGGTGATCACTCGACGAGAGGTTAGGTCGTCCGCTTGCCAACGTGCTGTTTGGGCCGAAGCTCTGATCATGTCCTGGTGATTGTTGCTGATGACAGTGGCCGGTTTTGCTGAGGGACGCGTATAGTGCGTCCCGGCGACCAATAGGGCTGCTCGCGTGTTGTGGACGGTGTCGCCGGCCACGTGTACCGGTCCGTTATGGCGGCGACCCGTGTGCTGTTGGTGTGTTGCTGTGTAAACAATGAGCTGGGCTCATTATCCCTCACGCGTGGCGTGGGGTTGACATTGAGCCAACCCATCTTCCCGACGGGCTTCTTTTCCTCCGACAGGTACGTTTCCGACTTTCTAAAAGTTCTGTCAGGTGGTATTTTGTTTTTTAGGCAGAGCCTATATATATATTTTATTTTAAGCTGGCCTAGCCTTTTTGGGTGTCTGTGGACAGGCGCTGCCTTAGTCACGGTCCATATACTGGGCAGGGTTCGGCCCGTGTTGCATCAGGCCGTAGTACATGAACGGTGTAGACGTGCTGTATCCCGGGATTTAATATTCTTAGGTCGTGCCAATCTTTATGAAGGGTGGCAGACGGCCCTTTAATTATGTTTGCCTATGTAAATCCCGGTGTATAAGATATTATTTACCATAGTTTTAATGATTTGTATGTTTTATTTAACCGTAAAACATAATTATGTGTTTGGTTTAAGTTTATTTTCTAAGATTTCTTTGTTCTGTGACTATAGGAGGTGTCTGGCGGGGACCAGAGATTGTCTGCAACCAGCGACCCTTCAATTTACTACAATTATTATTGTGACGTGTTTCGGGGATACCGCGAATAAACTGTGATTCCAGTATTTGGCGTATTATTGTTCCCGAACTGATCTTAAGTTACATTCTTCCACGTTGACGCTATTCATCTGTCTATTTTTTCTAAATTTTTTTTGCTTTGAAAGACAGTTGTTTCCCAAGGTAGACATATTCCTGAACATATTCCAGTGGCTCATTGTTTACTAAGATGGGTACCACTTTATCATTAGTCATATTTTTTTAATTCCCCCTTTAGCCCCCCTTAAAAACATTTAAAAATATTTATTATACAATTTTTATAGCTTTGGGTTAACAAGATGGCTGATGATGATGATAACTGGAATATTTGAAGACTCTTTCTCCAACCGTTTGGCTGTAAAACCCGTGTAACAGACGACGGACAGAGGCACAGACAGACGGACATGTGAGTGACAGCAAAACGTACGGTACGGTACGGAACCCTAAAACCAGGAACTCTTATAGGATCACGTCGTTGTCTGTCTGTCTATCTGTCCGTGTGACAAGACCTTTTTCTCTGGAATGCTTGCAGGTATCAAGTTGAAATTAATATGATATACTAACTTCAACCCTTATTAATTCCAATCCTAATCAATCCCTTATTCCATCCTTATTATCCCTTAGAGCTGTGAAAAAACTTCTAAATCAAAGATAGTAGCCGTTTAGGTCACATATTTAAATAATTGAGAGGGATTAAAAAATTATAGGGTACTTCCACCTGACCTAAAATCATGAAATTTGGCAAGAAGCAATGCCTTACAGCACAAATAAAGAAAACATCTGAAAACTGTAAATTAGTACCTACATCGAAAAAAATACCGGCCAAATGCGTATGGATTTCGCACAATTAGAAATCCGTACCAAATGTAGAAAATATTGGTATTTGGTAGTGAAATTTGCGTGATACTCGTAATAAAAATTATCACCTAACTAGCTCAAAGATCAATGGGAAGATTCTTCGGAACAAAATTTTGGGACAGACGGAAGCAACGACAGCGATCGTTTGGACCCTCCGGGTACGGAATCCTAAAAAGATTATAAACTTATTTGCAATTGGTAAACAGACCGCGACCTATATTGGTGTATGGGGACAACAGTTTACGAAAGGCTAAGTTAATTATGTTCCTTGGCTAGAGCAAAGGTCGGTTCTATCATTGTATAGAAACGTCAGTAATGTTACCAAATTTATTGTATATTCAAACTATTAGGTGTTTATACAAAAAGTTATGGTCCTTTACTCTTTAGTCTCTTCTTGTCATATATCTATATTTTTCTTACTTAGAAAACTGTACTGTTCTCTTTTGGTTCTATTAAATAAAATTCAATACCAGCTACTTCTAGCCACTTCTAGTTTATTCCTTCAACACAATTATTTTGGTGAATGTAGCTGTTTATAAGGAACCTTCGGTACACGAATCGGACTCGCACTTTGGTGCATTTTAGGGTTCCATACCCAATGGCTAAAAACGGCACCCTATTACTATTCCAACTCGACATATAGTACTAATAGAATTATCTATACTCCGTTAGAGCATTTTCTTTGTACTAAAAGTTGTATTATATTATATTTTCATACCTTTTTACTATTTATTTAAATTTTCCGATGAATTTTCAGTACTGAATTGATGCCGACTCTTGACCAATAGATGGCGCTGTATGTTCGGAATAAATTTTATTTTATGTTTTATTTTTTGTAATAAAAACTATCCTATGTCCATTCTCAAGTTCCAAACTATGTCTGTACCAAATTTCACACAAATCGGTTCAGTAGTTTAGGCGTGAAGCAAAGACAGACAGACAGACAGACAGACAGACAGACAGACAGACAGAAAGACAGACAGACAGAGTTACTTTCGCATTTATAATATTAGTTTGGATGTATTGTTATGATGCATTATTTTCCAGTCATAGATTTAGGATTTACAAGCTAGAACGCCTAGATTTCCTGGAGCATGGTCTACCTATGCTTCTGGTTCCCTGTGGTCCCTCCCATGTTGTTATCCTTATTGTCCATCTATCGTCAGTGTACCTAGCTACATGGCCAGCCCATTTCCATTTTTGTCTCAAGGCGAAGATTAAAGCGTCAGTTATCTTAGTCCTGCTACGTATGTCAGTAGCTTTGACTATGTCTCTCAAGGTGATTCCTAGACAACTTCTCTCCATTGCTCTCTGTGTGGTTTGAATTTTAAACTGTGCTTTTATTGCAAATGTCCATGTTTGGCAGCCATAGGTAAGACATGGTAGTATAGCTGAGTCCATAACAGTCTTCTTCAGTTTCATTGGGAGCTGAGATTTTAATATCTCTTTGTGGGCCCAAAACTTCTTGTAACACTTTTTTTTGGGTAGAATGAATTCTTGTTAGAGGAAAATTTGTTACCTCGTTCATCGCTCGGTTTCACTTTATTTTAGTCAATTTGCGACGCTTCCTTGTTCTCAGCGCCTCGCTGGACTGTAGAACTACACTTTGGGGTAGTAATTTTACTCTGAACACATTCATTTCACTGAAATTACTTTGAAAACATTTAACCTCTAATGGTTTGTTTACTTTGATTTGTTTTGATAGGCTGATGCCTGACATTTGGTTGTGCAGCATTCGGAAATACGCAAATCGTGTTATTGTATTGATTAATGTGTTTTTGATAGAATCTAATTTAAATTGTACTTGAATGATTTGTTGGATGTGATTTGGACCTGGAATGGTGAATTTTGCGAAAGGGTAATGGTTTCGTGTGATTTATTAAAGAATTAAAATTCTTGAAATTATATAGTTTAGATTTTTGTGCAATGTGTTTCCGAACGGACTGACGTTTGGAATGCGACTGACGTGTGGAGGCTGGGTGTCTTTTTTTTTCCTGCGGGGCAGCGCGGTGATCACTCGACGAGAGGTTAGGTCGTCCGCTTGCCAACGTGCTGTTTGGGCCGAAGCTCTGATCATGTCCTGGTGATTGTTGCTGATGACAGTGGCCGGTTTTGCTGAGGGACGCGTATAGTGCGTCCCGGCGACCAATAGGGCTGCTCGCGTGTTGTGGACGGTGTCGCCGGCCACGTGTACCGGTCCGTTATGGCGGCGACCCGTGTGCTGTTGGTGTGTTGCTGTGTAAACAATGAGCTGGGCTCATTATCCCTCACGCGTGGCGTGGGGTTGACATTGAGCCAACCCATCTTCCCGACGGGCTTCTTTTCCTCCGACAGGTACGTTTCCGACTTTCTAAAAGTTCTGTCAGGTGGTATTTTGTTTTTTAGGCAGAGCCTATATATATATTTTATTTTAAGCTGGCCTAGCCTTTTTGGGTGTCTGTGGACAGGCGCTGCCTTAGTCACGGTCCATATACTGGGCAGGGTTCGGCCCGTGTTGCATCAGGCCGTAGTACATGAACGGTGTAGACGTGCTGTATCCCGGGATTTAATATTCTTAGGTCGTGCCAATCTTTATGAAGGGTGGCAGACGGCCCTTTAATTATGTTTGCCTATGTAAATCCCGGTGTATAAGATATTATTTACCATAGTTTTAATGATTTGTATGTTTTATTTAACCGTAAAACATAATTATGTGTTTGGTTTAAGTTTATTTTCTAAGATTTCTTTGTTCTGTGACTATAGGAGGTGTCTGGCGGGGACCAGAGATTGTCTGCAACCAGCGACCCTTCAATTTACTACAATTATTATTGTGACGTGTTTCGGGGATACCGCGAATAAACTGTGATTCCAGTATTTGGCGTATTATTGTTCCCGAACTGATCTTAAGTTACATTCTTCCACGTTGACGCTATTCATCTGTCTATTTTTTCTAAATTTTTTTTGCTTTGAAAGACAGTTGTTTCCCAAGGTAGACATATTCCTGAACATATTCCAGTGGCTCATTGTTTACTAAGATGGGTACCACTTTATCATTAGTCATATTTTTTTAATTCCCCCTTTAGCCCCCCTTAAAAACATTTAAAAATATTTATTATACAATTTTTATAGCTTTGGGTTAACAAGATGGCTGATGATGATGATAACTGGAATATTTGAAGACTCTTTCTCCAACCGTTTGGCTGTAAAACCCGTGTAACAGACGACGGACAGAGGCACAGACAGACGGACATGTGAGTGACAGCAAAACGTACGGTACGGTACGGAACCCTAAAACCAGGAACTCTTATAGGATCACGTCGTTGTCTGTCTGTCTATCTGTCCGTGTGACAAGACCTTTTTCTCTGGAATGCTTGCAGGTATCAAGTTGAAATTAATATGATATACTAACTTCAACCCTTATTAATTCCAATCCTAATCAATCCCTTATTCCATCCTTATTATCCCTTAGAGCTGTGAAAAAACTTCTAAATCAAAGATAGTAGCCGTTTAGGTCACATATTTAAATAATTGAGAGGGATTAAAAAATTATAGGGTACTTCCACCTGACCTAAAATCATGAAATTTGGCAAGAAGCAATGCCTTACAGCACAAATAAAGAAAACATCTGAAAACTGTAAATTAGTACCTACATCGAAAAAAATACCGGCCAAATGCGTATGGATTTCGCACAATTAGAAATCCGTACCAAATGTAGAAAATATTGGTATTTGGTAGTGAAATTTGCGTGATACTCGTAATAAAAATTATCACCTAACTAGCTCAAAGATCAATGGGAAGATTCTTCGGAACAAAATTTTGGGACAGACGGAAGCAACGACAGCGATCGTTTGGACCCTCCGGGTACGGAATCCTAAAAAGATTATAAACTTATTTGCAATTGGTAAACAGACCGCGACCTATATTGGTGTATGGGGACAACAGTTTACGAAAGGCTAAGTTAATTATGTTCCTTGGCTAGAGCAAAGGTCGGTTCTATCATTGTATAGAAACGTCAGTAATGTTACCAAATTTATTGTATATTCAAACTATTAGGTGTTTATACAAAAAGTTATGGTCCTTTACTCTTTAGTCTCTTCTTGTCATATATCTATATTTTTCTTACTTAGAAAACTGTACTGTTCTCTTTTGGTTCTATTAAATAAAATTCAATACCAGCTACTTCTAGCCACTTCTAGTTTATTCCTTCAACACAATTATTTTGGTGAATGTAGCTGTTTATAAGGAACCTTCGGTACACGAATCGGACTCGCACTTTGGTGCATTTTAGGGTTCCATACCCAATGGCTAAAAACGGCACCCTATTACTATTCCAACTCGACATATAGTACTAATAGAATTATCTATACTCCGTTAGAGCATTTTCTTTGTACTAAAAGTTGTATTATATTATATTTTCATACCTTTTTACTATTTATTTAAATTTTCCGATGAATTTTCAGTACTGAATTGATGCCGACTCTTGACCAATAGATGGCGCTGTATGTTCGGAATAAATTTTATTTTATGTTTTATTTTTTGTAATAAAAACTATCCTATGTCCATTCTCAAGTTCCAAACTATGTCTGTACCAAATTTCACACAAATCGGTTCAGTAGTTTAGGCGTGAAGCAAAGACAGACAGACAGACAGACAGACAGACAGACAGACAGACAGAAAGACAGACAGACAGAGTTACTTTCGCATTTATAATATTAGTTTGGATGTATTGTTATGATGCATTATTTTCCAGTCATAGATTTAGGATTTACAAGCTAGAACGCCTAGATTTCCTGGAGCATGGTCTACCTATGCTTCTGGTTCCCTGTGGTCCCTCCCATGTTGTTATCCTTATTGTCCATCTATCGTCAGTGTACCTAGCTACATGGCCAGCCCATTTCCATTTTTGTCTCAAGGCGAAGATTAAAGCGTCAGTTATCTTAGTCCTGCTACGTATGTCAGTAGCTTTGACTATGTCTCTCAAGGTGATTCCTAGACAACTTCTCTCCATTGCTCTCTGTGTGGTTTGAATTTTAAACTGTGCTTTTATTGCAAATGTCCATGTTTGGCAGCCATAGGTAAGACATGGTAGTATAGCTGAGTCCATAACAGTCTTCTTCAGTTTCATTGGGAGCTGAGATTTTAATATCTCTTTGTGGGCCCAAAACTTCTTGTAACACTTTTTTTTGGGTAGAATGAATTCTTGTTAGAGGAAAATTTGTTACCTCGTTCATCGCTCGGTTTCACTTTATTTTAGTCAATTTGCGACGCTTCCTTGTTCTCAGCGCCTCGCTGGACTGTAGAACTACACTTTGGGGTAGTAATTTTACTCTGAACACATTCATTTCACTGAAATTACTTTGAAAACATTTAACCTCTAATGGTTTGTTTACTTTGATTTGTTTTGATAGGCTGATGCCTGACATTTGGTTGTGCAGCATTCGGAAATACGCAAATCGTGTTATTGTATTGATTAATGTGTTTTTGATAGAATCTAATTTAAATTGTACTTGAATGATTTGTTGGATGTGATTTGGACCTGGAATGGTGAATTTTGCGAAAGGGTAATGGTTTCGTGTGATTTATTAAAGAATTAAAATTCTTGAAATTATATAGTTTAGATTTTTGTGCAATGTGTTTCCGAACGGACTGACGTTTGGAATGCGACTGACGTGTGGAGGCTGGGTGTCTTTTTTTTTCCTGCGGGGCAGCGCGGTGATCACTCGACGAGAGGTTAGGTCGTCCGCTTGCCAACGTGCTGTTTGGGCCGAAGCTCTGATCATGTCCTGGTGATTGTTGCTGATGACAGTGGCCGGTTTTGCTGAGGGACGCGTATAGTGCGTCCCGGCGACCAATAGGGCTGCTCGCGTGTTGTGGACGGTGTCGCCGGCCACGTGTACCGGTCCGTTATGGCGGCGACCCGTGTGCTGTTGGTGTGTTGCTGTGTAAACAATGAGCTGGGCTCATTATCCCTCACGCGTGGCGTGGGGTTGACATTGAGCCAACCCATCTTCCCGACGGGCTTCTTTTCCTCCGACAGGTACGTTTCCGACTTTCTAAAAGTTCTGTCAGGTGGTATTTTGTTTTTTAGGCAGAGCCTATATATATATTTTATTTTAAGCTGGCCTAGCCTTTTTGGGTGTCTGTGGACAGGCGCTGCCTTAGTCACGGTCCATATACTGGGCAGGGTTCGGCCCGTGTTGCATCAGGCCGTAGTACATGAACGGTGTAGACGTGCTGTATCCCGGGATTTAATATTCTTAGGTCGTGCCAATCTTTATGAAGGGTGGCAGACGGCCCTTTAATTATGTTTGCCTATGTAAATCCCGGTGTATAAGATATTATTTACCATAGTTTTAATGATTTGTATGTTTTATTTAACCGTAAAACATATGTGTTTGGTTTAAGTTTATTTTCTAAGATTTCTTTGTTCTGTGACTATAGGAGGTGTCTGGCGGGGACCAGAGATTGTCTGCAACCAGCGACCCTTCAATTTACTACAATTATTATTGTGACGTGTTTCGGGGATACCGCGAATAAACTGTGATTCCAGTATTTGGCGTATTATTGTTCCCGAACTGATCTTAAGTTACATTCTTCCACGTTGACGCTATTCATCTGTCTATTTTTTCTAATTTTTTTTTGCTTTGAAAGACAGTTGTTTCCCAAGGTAGACATATTCCTGAACATATTCCAGTGGCTCATTGTTTACTAAGATGGGTACCACTTTATCATTAGTCATATTTTTTTAATTCCCCCTTTAGCCCCCCTTAAAAACATTTAAAAATATTTATTATACAATTTTTATAGCTTTGGGTTAACAAGATGGCTGATGATGATGATAACTGGAATATTTGAAGACTCTTTCTCCAACCGTTTGGCTGTAAAACCCGTGTAACAGACGACGGACAGAGGCACAGACAGACGGACATGTGAGTGACAGCAAAACGTACGGTACGGTACGGAACCCTAAAACCAGGAACTCTTATAGGATCACGTCGTTGTCTGTCTGTCTATCTGTCCGTGTGACAAGACCTTTTTCTCTGGAATGCTTGCAGGTATCAAGTTGAAATTAATATGATATACTAACTTCAACCCTTATTAATTCCAATCCTAATCAATCCCTTATTCCATCCTTATTATCCCTTAGAGCTGTGAAAAAACTTCTAAATCAAAGATAGTAGCCGTTTAGGTCACATATTTAAATAATTGAGAGGGATTAAAAAATTATAGGGTACTTCCACCTGACCTAAAATCATGAAATTTGGCAAGAAGCAATGCCTTACAGCACAAATAAAGAAAACATCTGAAAACTGTAAATTAGTACCTACATCGAAAAAAATACCGGCCAAATGCGTATGGATTTCGCACAATTAGAAATCCGTACCAAATGTAGAAAATATTGGTATTTGGTAGTGAAATTTGCGTGATACTCGTAATAAAAATTATCACCTAACTAGCTCAAAGATCAATGGGAAGATTCTTCGGAACTAAATTTTGGGACAGACGGAAGCAACGACAGCGATCGTTTGGACCCTCCGGGTACGGAATCCTAAAAAGATTATAAACTTATTTGCAATTGGTAAACAGACCGCGTCCTATATTGGTGTATGGGGACAACAGTTTACGAAAGGCTAAGTTAATTATGTTCCTTGGCTAGAGCAAAGGTCGGTTCTATCATTGTATAGAAACGTCAGTAATGTTACCAAATTTATTGTATATTCAAACTATTAGGTGTTTATACAAAAAGTTATGGTCCTTTACTCTTTAGTCTCTTCTTGTCATATATCTATATTTTTCTTACTTAGAAAACTGTACTGTTCTCTTTTGGTTCTATTAAATAAAATTCAATACCAGCTACTTCTAGCCACTTCTAGTTTATTCCTTCAACACAATTATTTTGGTGAATGTAGCTGTTTATAAGGAACCTTCGGTACACGAATCGGACTCGCACTTTGGTGCATTTTAGGGTTCCATACCCAATGGCTAAAAACGGCACCCTATTACTATTCCGACTGTCTGTCTGTCTGTCTGTCACCAGGCTGTATCTCATGAACTGTGCTAGCTAAATAGTTAAAATTTTCATACATTATGTATTTCTGTTGCCGCTTTAACAACAAATACTGAAACAGAATAAAAAAAATATTTAAGTGGGGCTTCCATACAATAAACGTGATTTGTTTGCCGTTATTTGCGATAATGGTACGGAAACCTTCGTGCGCGAGTCCGACTAGCACTTAGCCGGTTTTTTATTAATATAAGTAGGTATACAACGTGCAGGACGATACTGTACGGGCAGATGGTTAGAGCAATTTTTTAATCTTTTCCCCACACTAGGAATTTCTTCCTGTATCGTGGGTGCGTTTACAAACATATAAACTCACGCACGCAAACACCCAGAGCCGGAACAATTATCTGTAGGTCATACAAATATTTGTTCCGTGCGGGAATCGAACCCGCGACACGCAGCGCAGGAGTCAATCGCTCAACCACTGCGCCAACCGTGCGCCCGTTATTGAAAATTTTATTAATTTCAAACTAAGTGAAGTAACCAAGTGAGTGTGTGAGTGAGTGTGAGTATGTGAGTTAAAACTTCGAGTATAGAGTATCCGCCACTTGCTACGTTACAGACTTACGAGTACCTCCTATACAATATACCCTGAGATTATTGCCGTAGATATTTGTGGCACAGCTGCAATCGACAGCCACACTTGCTCCCCGGAGTTTTACTGTCATGTCTAAGCTTAAGGACTTTTTACCCGACTGCTAGACACAAAGGAGGGTAATATCATGATATGTATATCAGTGATCTATGTATGTATGTTTGATACTATGTGGCGTTCTGGACACCAAACGCGTGGGCCGATTTTGATGATTCTTACGACAATCGATTTAATTTTGCGAGTGTCACTGGCTTTATAAAAATTGTAAAAAAGAAAACTGGCGGTTTCGTGTGCCATAATATAGGAGGGAGCCCAATTTTTTTCTTCCATACCCATCGTGTGGGATATCACAATATAGGGTTTTAAGAGGGGATTTCAAAAGTATATAACATATATATGTTTAAGAGTAATTCGAAAAAAAAAAGATTATTAACACTATACTACGAATTTCACTATTATATTATTATTTTGCATTTACGCTTAGCACTTTTCAGTTTACTACATTCGAGATCACGATATCTGACAATCACGAGTACCTACTACGTACACACACACCGAGATTACAGCCGTAGATATATTTGTAGCGCAGCTGTTATTGACAGCCATACTTACTCCCCGGAGATGTCGTGTCTGTGTTTAAACGCTTTTTACTTTATGTATAATATTGGTTGTGATATATTTTAAAGTTTAAAAATTTAAATGTACCAGTATTAACAACAAAGTAAAAACTTGAACTTTTACTGGTACATTAAAATTTCAAGTTTTTTATGTCTAAGTTAGTATTACAATTTCTTAAAGCTCAGCACCGCATTCTCCATAAAATAAAAGTGACACAAATCAAATTAAAATCTAAAGGAAAATCAATGTCATATTAAAAACAAAATAAAAATCATCGAAATTAAATCACAATCAAAATTAAAATGCATAGAAAAAAATAAAGTCAGGTACTGTAGAGATGCACCTATAGTCACCCACATTTCGTCAGTTATGTTTTAATTTCCATGTCGTTGGGGGTGAACCAAGCAGAAGTCCAAACTCCTACTAAGAAATTCTAGATGGGAAAATTTTAAATAACACCTTGCCCAACCCGGGTATCGAAACCAAGACCTCATCCTCAGCAGTAGCGTTAGGCATTTCAAAACCAGCAGATCTCAATAAAATCGAGAGTTATTGAGTAGCAATACCAAAAGTAATGAAAATAACCCTTTTACGAGAGATGATAAAATTCACAAAACCGATTACTGGTGGTGCTGTTCTCATACAGTAATATTCAAAGAGAAGCAAATATTGCGGGTAGTTAGCAATTAACCGCTTTGCTCCCGCGGCAGTACATGCTTGTCATTTCGATTCAACGGTCCACGGGGGACCTCTAGATAATTGTGTTATGCAGTTACGTGTAGATACCATTGATACCATTTCCAGCCATTTTTAACCCAGAACAGGGATATTTGTGTACCTTTTTGTGGTTTTACCTATGTTGGTTTTGTATAGCAGCTAGCTACCGCCCGCGGAGAATTATTACTTTCCCCTATAAGTATCTTTGGAAATGAAAGCCAATGTGTTCTTCTAATGTATAAATCTGTTCAGAATTTTAAGCATGAAAGAGTACCTAACATCCATCAATCGTGAAAAACATAATTGCGTTTAATTATAAACGATTTCGATCTATTTTTTGTCACCAACAAAAAAGGAACGTATCTAATGTTTCTTATACTGTGTTTAGCTGAAACACAAATTTGCGGCGCGCCGCCGCTTATAGTAGTCACAGAGGATCTTTGTGTATCTGAAGATGGCTACAAGACCCTGCACAGTTGCTATATTTGTGTCAATGTTGAAGACAGCATTGTATAACTGCCTCTTTCATTAACCTACGTTTGTCGCATCGTACTATATCGCTTATTCTATGCAGTATACTCGATGACAAACTGTTTCTTGCGCAATGGTTCGCAGAGCCAACTTCAGAGGCACAAAGATCCGCTGTGACTACTATACATAATTTGTGGCTGATATTTACAAGTTACGAAAATGAAACATGTAGGTTTAATCAGGTTTTCTACAAATTACCACCCTGAAATCCTCAATTAAATAAATGCCAGTTTTATACCAATTTTCTCAGAAATTTTGCTGACATTGGAGTCTAGAGCTAACTAAATACCATCCTAGTACCTACATTAAAATAACTTTTAATTTAATTTGTAGTTGTCTGGATTCCTAGTAGTCATGCAGTCTTTATTGAGTTTGTTGAGAGAAGCTGCCCTTTCAATTTTTAATTGATAACGAGAACAGATAATTGCCTCGTGTTCAGTGTTTAATTTTAACTCAAAATTTCGTGTCAATTATTTCGTCTAAAGTGGACAAATTCTGGTGTATTTTTAATTATATAGCAAAGTCGTTGCTTGTGGCTACGCTCGCGTTGTGGAGGAAGATCTATGCGTAACAGGTTAGATAGTATCTTATCGGATACAAATTTACCCAAGGTTTGTAACAAACTGTGTTTACCTATACTTTTTTACAAACTGATAATAATAATTTATTTATTTAACCATTAATGTACACACACATAATAAAGAGACAAGAAGAAGAAGGAACAGAAAATAGGTACTTACAGGCACTTATATAAAGAGGTAAGGGGAAGAACTATGGAAACATCAAAAAATTGGTCAATGCGTAAAGTGCCCATAATACTGGCAGACTAACGTCTCATGCAAAAATTGATTAAACATTTACTTTATTTTTATGACAAATTTTCTTCGAAAAAATATTTATTTATGGTCTACAAGACGGTAACTTTTCATTATTTAATGCTGATTTTATCTAGCTTGCAACATCATTTTACTCTATGATATTCTAGATCCCCCAAAATACACCATTTATCTTAGTTACACTGTAACATCATACGTACCTCCACATTATACCAAGGAAAAAATCTTATACTCACATTCCCACTAACTAAGATGAATCTTCATAAATATTGATAACGTCGTTACGCAAAGTCACGCATTTCCAACGCAAACGCGAACGTTAACGTTAAGAATTGTCAAATCACGCTTATTAAAAACACCTTCACGTCAGTAACACGGCCGAGTGATTAAAATGTAACTTTATATCAGAACTAGAGGACGCCTCGCGGTTTCACCCGCGTAGTTCCCGTTCCCGTAGGAATACAGGTATAAAAAGTAGCGTATGTCACCCGGGGATAGAGTAGCTTCCCAACGATGAAAGAATTTTTGAAATCGGTCCAGTAGTTTTGGAGCCTATTCGGTACAAACAAACAAACAAAAAAATCTTTCCTCTTTATAATATTGGTATAGATGTCACTAGAGCTTGCAAACAAGAGCATCCGACTTGGTCAGACTATTCGCACTTTCATAGGCAGTAGCGGAAAGCAGTACACAATTTAGGACCCGTTCATGTCAATGTCAATTTCAAACCGTGGTGCTCGACAGCTATGCTTATTCCAGTTGTAACCGCCCTGTTGGTCTTGCTCGTTTCTATCTATTACTTGACATGAGGGGAAGTAGAATTTATGTGTTTTCTTACACCTTCGCTATACTTTTCTGATTAACTTCTTGCGAAATCCAAGAAGGTAGAACCGTTTCATACATTGATTGCCTTGGTACTTTTTTGGACACCAGAGTTGATTTTGTTTATCATTATGTTGAAAAAGATGGTAAAATAAGCGGAAATCTCTGATCACTAGTTAATCTCATTGCGATTAATTAGCTAATTTATCTTACGAAAGAGCAGGAAGTAAGTAATACAGTCAATTGGGTACCAGCTAATCCCATAAGTCAGTAATCTACAAATATTTGATAGAGAAAATTAGACAACAAAAATAATAATCGTGGCCACGACAAAGATCAGATCATGTTGGGAGGAGGAAGCATTACGTGGGGGATGGACATCTTTTAAATATATATGTTATTTTTTTCTTTGTACCCGAATTTACGTTGTGATTGTCTGCCAATTTTGGTTTATGTCAATGGACTCATAGGTGAAGCAAGAAATGTTATTCTTTCGCACGTGAATCCGTGCCGTATCAGTTGATTCTCTTTCGCTTATGTTATCTGCCAGATTAGTTATCATAATGGTGGGATAAAAAGCAATATTTAGGTCGATTGAAAATGTATGTTTAAATATTAGTGTCCTTTATTTGATGTATCTTGAAGTTGGTTAACATCAAATGACCAATAAATAAAACAAAAACTGATGACTTTCTCTTGCCAATCCGTGCATCATCAGAAAATCGCTTCAGCTTCACCCCAAATCGTGTCCGTTAAAAGAAAGGAGTGGGGCCATATTTGAGTAGCGCTAATTGAGGCTCGCAGCCGCTGAGCAAACATCACGACAACGGGACCACGAACAGACCCGACTAATTTTAGTAATAGCCACCCACAGAGCACTGAGGTGCCTTGGCGGCCACTATTAGAGGCGGTATTGTCAACACTTTGAATACAAACCAAGCGTGTGAGTAAGTGTCACCGTTTATTCATAAAATTTTACGGTCTGGTCAATTCTGACCTAGGTCATCTCTCTCTCTTGGCCTAACTTTATTATTTGGGGTTTAAAATTTCATCATCTCTCTCTCTTGGCCTAACTTTATTATTTGGGCTTAATTTTTGGGGTCAGCTCTCCTAGTCATAATTTTTTTCGGCCGATGTATAAAACATATTTGCAGAAATATCTGGCTAAGATCTCGTCTCTCGTGCTTGAAGTCGTGGGTTCGATTCAGGGCAAATATTATAGTGAGTTTTAAAATGTATATGTAATTTTAAGTTTATCCTGGACATTGCTCACTGATTATAAATAATGTGAAGAAAGCTGGATTAAAGTTAATATAAGTTTGAAATCTCCTATCCGTATAGAGTACGCGTGGTGATCAATGCTCGTCCCTTCTGTATATGAGAAGAGGCCTTTGGTCTGCAATGAGACTGTACCAGGCTGGTATTATTTATTATCATGAAAGCCGAATGTTGTGCCAGCACAATAAGGGCTTCCGTTTTTGTGTTCACCAGTTAGCGCCCCTGGCGAGTAAGGTCCTTATATAAAGCTGTTACGGGCACGCAAACGAAGTTTGAATTAAAATTATTTCTAATGCCGTAGAAGTGCGATTAAATATAAAATCGGGTACGCCGCAGTATTGCGCAGCCCTTTTTTACGAAAAAGAGGAGTATAACATTTTTCGAAACATAAAAACCCGTTCTTTTCTTAGTCTGCCATATTTGGAATATTTTCAAAACAATAAAAAGTAGTAAATAAACTTGCGCTAAAAGCCAAAAATCCTATGTAATTTGACATTTTGAAGACCTCACTCTACATTAGCGCCCCTAGCGGCAAATCTCAACGCGGTAGCCTTCATTTGAGGGCCACGGATATTATAAGTGTTGGCTTGTTTAGTAGCGATATGATATTCTTTACTCTGTGGCAACTTAGCACGTACTGAGATTGAGCTTTCAAAGTCATTTGGGTAATGTTAAAAGAAGGCCATTGAGCTTAAAATGTCACTCAAAAGCCCATCTTGTTTTATTTTTATAAGGTTAACCTGTAAATGTGCAAGAGTCAATGAATTTTCAAATTAAAGTTAAACAGATGGTAATTTGACCAACTAATGTAATTATAATTATTAAAAAAAATGTAGTAACAACTATTTTTATTGTTTTTTGTATCGGGAATATGAATGTATGAAATTAAAACATACAATTTCTTTGGTAGCATCTTGAAATAAGTAAATGTTTCTTGGCCCGTATACATACATAACTTTAAACTCTCACAAATGCATTTTAAAAACCGGCTAAGTGCGAGTCGGACTCGCGCATGTAGGGTTCCGTACCATTATCACAAAAAACGGCAAAAAAATCACGTTTGTTGTATGGCAGCCCCACTTAAATATTTATTTTATTCTGTTTTTAGTATTTTTTGTTATAGCGGCAACAGAAATAAACCATCTGTGAAAATTTCAACCGTCTAGCTATCACGGTTCATGAGATACAGCCTGGTGACAGACAGACAGACAGACGGACAGAAAGACGGACCGCGGAGTCTTAGTAATAGGGTCCCGTTTTTACCCTTTGGGTACGGAACCCTAAAAACACGATTGGAGATAACATACAACGATACAATAGAACAAATTACATATATACAAAGGAAAATCAATGCAACATTTTTGAGAATGGGTCATTCTTACGCGGAGAATCTTAAGACGGCCATTCAGAAAACTACGCCAAATGCACAACATTATCTATCAAATATGAAGATCAACTGACCGTGTATCTGAATTGCGTGTGTTGTGATACTTTAAATTCATAGATCTTTTGATAACGACTGAACCGATTGCAATTAAACAAAAAGTCATTGTTTCGTCCTGATTTTTTAACACTAAGTAATACTTTATGTTAGTCAAATTTTTTATGTATAAAAGTTATCTACATTGATTTCCTACATTTTACGTGATGCGTGCACAATTAAACAGACAAACAAATAAAAATGCTGGTAATGGGTTCTGTTGGTTATCTTTTAACACCCTGGCTATATATTTTTTTTATATTTTCGATGTACGAAAAACGACTTTTCTACAGATTTATTATAAGTATTGATTGATGATGATGATGATGATATTGATAATAAAGAAAATTTTATGGTCTTTAAATAACACACAGCTTACAATTTGTATAACGTCAATTTCCATAGTAAAACTCGCACTACCAACATCATAATAGCCATACTAATCCATCTCAAAGCAATATTGCCAACATCACAGAAAGACAAACAACATTATATTTTTCTTTTAACTTCTCGTTCGTCATAAACTGACGTATTATTTGCCTAAAGAATTATTATCAGTGAAAACTTACGTCACTATTGCCCCAGGGAGTTATGATATTACATTATTTTTCGTTTGCTTGAGTAAATAAGTACAGAATATTTTTGCCTTTGTAAATTCTTCTTATTATCCATACTAATCTAAATCAATATTATCAATGCAAATGTTAGTTTGTTTGTTTGTTTGTTACTCTAGATATGGATAGATCAGAACCTGTTTTTTAGATTATTTTCTGGGAGGGGCACAAGTGGCTGACGGGCAAAAAAATCAAAATAACGGACAGAAATAAACTTGAAGTATCATACTTCATGTTTATTTTTCTTTATTAATAATAGGCTCGCGCTTGACCACTATCTCACCTGATGGTAAGCGATGATGTGGTCGACGGTGAAGCACGCTTGCCTAGAAGTAACCTATTAATTATTGACTTAAAGACCCCTAGATTGTAGCTATCGGGAAACACAGACTCCGGCAGGGAATTCCACTCCTTAGCTGTACGCATAATAAAATTATTCTCAAAACATTTAGTGCGTATGGGTGGGATGTCCACCACGTACCGATGGAACATCGCCGTACGTCTGGTAGTCCGATGATGAAACGGGCTGGGCGGAATTAGATCATGCAATTCCATCGCACACTCCCCGAAATGTAAACGATAAAAATCCGACAAGCTGGCAACTTGGTGACGATGTTCTAGGCTCTGGAGTTTGGACTTGACCAGTGCCTCATCGCCGATGAGCCTCTTGGCCGGCTTTTCGATCGACTCTAATGTAACGCAAAGAAGCTCAAGATGGTCAGTTATTGGCACAGTCAAATCTCGGCAAGTTAGACCCGGGTGAAATTGGCTCTTTTTAGCGGGAAAAAGACACACCTGGGTTTTATTAGCATTAAACCTGACCAGATGGGAGCACGAGCACTAGACAAGTATCTCTCAGCAACAGTGCTGTCGTCTGCATACCTACATTTGGGTATGCAGACGACCATAACATAAGCTTGTCTAACGATCTGTCGTTGATGTGAAAGAAGAATAAAGTTGCTGATAGTGCCGACCCCTGAGGGACCCCGGCATTAATATCCAATTGGTCCGACGAGCAACCTTCGATAACCACTCAAATGGGCCGATCTCTCAGGAAGTCTGCAATCCAATCACACCGGCCACCGGGCAGACCGAATGAAGGAAGCTTACCAATAAGGCTTTCGTGCTAGACCCAATCAAAAGTCTTCGAGATGTCGAGAGAGACGGCAAGCGCTTCCCCGTGTCTCTCGATGGCCTCACCCCAGATGTGAATGTCATACGCTAGAAGATCCCCAGTAGACCGATTTCGGCGGAAGCCGTATTGATGGTCACTAGGATTTCGTTTGCTTCTAGGTATGCCAGGAGCTTAATATTGAAATTCTACAATTTTAAGTATGTATAGGAAGTTTTATGAAAGACAAGAGTTTCACTCATGTTCTTTCTCTTCATCATCATCATATCAGCCGAAAGACGTCCACTGCTGAACATAGGCCTCCCCCCAGCGTCGCCACATTGATCATCCCGCATCTAGTGGATCTCCGCAACCTTCACCAGGTCATTGGTCCACATGGTGGGAAGCCTTCCAAAGCAACGACTTCCGGTTCGCAGTTGCCACTTAAAATTTTTGTAAAATGTGCCCTGCCCACTGCCACTTAAGTTTGGCAATTCTTCGGGCTATGCCGGTAACCCTGGTTCTCTTGCGGATCTCTACATTTCTGAGTCAATCACGCAAGGACACTCCATTGCCCTTCGGGTGACTGTAAGCTTTCTGATGAGGCCCATTGTGAGCGACCACGTCTCGGAGCCATAGGTTCGACTTGAGACACAGTGGTAAATTGGACGAGAAGATACCGCGCAGCTTCCCGAATGCTGCCCGGCCGAGTAGGATTCGACGGTTGACCCCTTTCTCGAGGGTGGACCTGCCTAGTTGGACTGTTTGTCCCAGGTAGACAAGGTCGTCCACACGTACACGTCCGGCACGTGCCCCCATGCCCCTCCTCCCCTAAATCCGCCCTTGGGTTTTATTTCAGGAATATTTGTCCTTTGGCATAATTTCTGACAGTGACGCGGGCGCTGCCGATGGCAGACGCCATAATAAATGTGAAAGTCTGTTTGATAATCCATCACCTCCAAAGCTCCTCAAAAGCTGAAAGGATTTGTATGACATTTGGAATTCGTGGCTTGGATTAGCATAGCATACTTTTTATCCCGGTACTACATTGCCGGGATATAATTTCGACGTTCACGCGGGCAAAGCTGGGGGTAAAAGTTAGTGATTGGATAGGAAAATATGCCACGTTTATATTGTAGGTTGGAAAGATATTTAAGAGTAGTATAAATTTGTTGAAAATATCAAAGCTTTTGGCCGCGGCTGCGCGTGCTTAAAAGCGCTTTAATCATCCTTAGGAAAAGCAAAACCGGTACCGGGATAAAAACTATTATCGTACGTCCTTCCCGGGGTCTCAAACGAACTCCTTCTTTCATCAAAATCGGTGCAGCGGCTTCAGCGCGAAAAGGTATCAGATAGGGTTACTTTTGCATTTATAACATTATAGTTAACATTATCTATTTCATTAATAGTCAGAAATAGTATTTTTCTTCAACGTACAAACAAAACGAAAAAAATCTTAGGATTGAATTTATTTACACACTGTGGTATTTTAACCGTGTAACAAAAGCACTTCGTCTGCCCATGTATAAGAAAAACTTTTTGTAAGGAAGTCATAAGCAAGACTCAAAAGTATTTTTGAATTTTCCTATAAATTTTCGTCACTTGACCAACATTTGTATAGAACATTTTTTTTTTTGGGAATTTACTATGACCTCTATGGAGAAAGTTGTTCCATGTTGATACATGGGCAGAAGAAGTGGGCTGCTTTGGTAAGACGATTAAAATGCCACGGTGTACGAGTATAAGGTGTTTTTACCGTGGCTAGGTTGTTTTTGTCGATTGAGTCGTTGACTGATTTCGATCTCGAGATTTCGTTTAGTGTTTCGTGCTTTTCCCGGTGTGGTATACTCCGATTTGTGTTATGTATTTGTCAAGTTCTATTATAGCCTGATAAACTGTTAAGTTTTGGTATTAAAGCACTAGGAAACTTAAATTTTAAAGTTTTATAGGTGTTTTACTCCAAATAATCAATTTAGCAATCGGCCCATAGTGATTTATGGGGGCCGAGTCACCAACGGCCGTAGGAGTGTACCGTTTGATTCCCTACACGTGGTCCCCGGGTGGTGCAAATCAGGTGACATCTGGTGGTAGGCTTTGGCCGAAGGCTTGCGACCACCCAACGGGCAAAGGCGTACCGCCAAGCGGCCTAGCCATGTTCCGGTACGATGCTCGGTGTAGCCACCAGAAGAGTTGGGTCGAGATAGCTGTTCCACTGCAGGCTGATCAGCCTGACGCGCGCTGTTACGGATGTATCGGGAAACTAGTCGCGGAGGGTAGCGGGATCCGAGGCACGGTGCATCGCTGGCCGACCGCAGGTAGTTGGAGGCCCAAGTAGTGTGCCAGCCACACATGAAAGGCTGCCCCGCCAACTGTCGAAAAATCCCGGAATGCACCATCGTGCTGGTTGGCGACCAGATGGGGAGAGCCCGATGGTAATTCCGGGGGGCTCGGGCGTCCCCGCAGTCTCCAGAATAGTGCCCCAACAAACAATACAATATACAGCGGCTGCATTCCCTCCCCCACAAAGTGCACCTCACCAATATTAGAGGTCTGCACTCAAATCTCTCTGCAGTCCACTACTATCTGGAGGCTGAAAAACCAGCGCTGTTTTTTCTTACGGCGACGCAGATAGCATGTCCTTCAGACGTCTCGTACTTGTCATTCCCAGGGTTTACCCTGGAGCACAATTATAAACCACGCGCGGGTGTGTGTATGTACGCCCGTGACGACACTTGCTATCGGCGTCTCCGTATCCTTGAGGACTCCAGATTCTCTACGCTTTGGGTTCTGGTGGTCACAGGTCTGGATAAAATTATCTACGCCTATGTTTACCGTTCGCACAGCGGATATCAGGAGACAACCAGGCTCACAGAGTACCTCAGTGAGGCGGCTGATGCGGCAGAGCAGCGGTACCCTTCCGCCCAATTAGTGTTACTGGGGGACTTCAATGTCACATAGTATGAAAGTTTGGGAGAAAGTTATTGAAAGGCGGCTGACAGAAGAGAGTGAAATATCCCAGAACCAATTTGGCTTTATGCCGGGTCGAGGTACAGCGGATGCCATTTTCGCAATCCGCCAGTTTTGCAAGAAATACAGAGGTGCACATAAAATCTTGCACATGGTGTTCGTTGACCTTGAAAAGGCATTCGACTGGGTTCCTCGTGAGGTTTTGTGGTAGGCCCTTAAGTAGAAAGGAGTGCCTGGTAAGTACGTAGAGTTGATCCGAGCGATGTACAGTCGATGCAGTACCGAAGTTAGGTCAGTGGGCAATACTGGTAAATTCAGTGTGGCGGTCGGCTTGCACCAAGGGTCGGCCCTCAGTCCCTACCTCTTCCTGTTGATAATGGACGCTCTGACGTCGGACATACAAGAAGGGGCACCCTGGTGTGTGCTGTTTGCCGTTGACATTGTGCTGGTTGCCGAGAGTGGCCTAGAGGTCCAGAGCAGATTGGAGGTATGGTGGCGCAGACTGGAGAGTGTTGGCCTGAAATTGAGCAGAAGCAAAACTGAATACTTGTTTTGCGATTTCGGCGGTCTCTCCAGTTCCGTGCTCGTAACTCTCGCTGGAGCACTCATACCAATCTGCTCCGACTTCCGGTACCTAGGGTCGCTTGTCCAAGGTGATGGCGAAATAGACCGAGACGTAATGCATCGGATCAACTCAGGATGGATGAAATGGCGACAGGTCACTGGAACAACTTGCGATCCACGGATGCCCCTCAAGTTAAAGGGTAAAATATACAAGTCCGTGATTAGACCTGTCATATTGTATGGATCAGAATGTTGGGCTGTGAAAAAAATGGATGAAAGGAGATTGCATGTAGCAGAGATATGAATGTTGAGATGGATGTGCGGCGTTACGAGATTGGATAAAGTGAGAAATGAGTATATTAGAGGCAGTTTGAAAGTGGCGCCAGTGACAGAAAAGTTGAAGGGAAACCGGTTGTCCTGGTATGGTCATGTGATGAGGAGGGATGAAACGCATGATACTAAAAGAGTTATGAATATAAATGTGGATGGATGGAGAGGAAGAGGAAGGCCAAAGAAAAGATGGATGGACTGTGTGAGGAGTGATATGAAGGAAAAGGGAGTCAGTAATAGCATGACAGGGGACAGAACGGTATGGAAGAAGAAAACGCGTTGCGCCGACCCCAATTAACATGGGATAGGGGTAGGAAGATGATGGGGGACGTCAATGCCCACCATCAGGAGTGGCTCTTCCCATACCAATGCACTGACCATGCTGGACGAGAGATGCGTAAGCTTTCGCTTGCGCTAAACCTTACCCAGCTGGTCCATGGGGCAACGAGGGTACCAGATGTTGATTCGCACACAGCCAATTACTTGGACCTTCTGCTGACAACAGATCCAGACCGATACTCTGTGTCGATAACTTCACCGTTAGGTAGTTCCGACCACTGTCTGGTGAAGTCTGTGTCCGTCTACTCCCCGCCCGATTCCAGCCCAAGAGGCACCCGGCGGTTTGGCGGTACAGGTCAGCAGATTGGGATGGCATGCGATCTTTCTTCGCTTGCTATCCTTGGCAGCCTACTTCCTTTTCTTCGGCTGATCCTTCGTCGTGCGCGGACGCCGTGACGTATGTGTTGCGTAAGGGAATGGAGTACTACATTCCGTTTTCTGACATAACGATGTCCAGCGTTAACCAGCCACGGTTTGGCGCCGAATGTCATCGCGCCGATGAGGCGTACCTGGCATGGGTCGATGCTCGTTCGCGCAAAGCGAGTGACGTGGGTCAGAAGAAGAGAGCCTACAACAGGGCTGCCATGTCCTGCAAGAAGGTGTTGCGAAGGGCTTGGTTTGACCACGTTGGCCGAATAGGGGCCAAACTTGCTTCTTACCCAGCAGGTAGTAAAGCGTTTTGGTCCCTGGCTAAGTCGGTCGAGTCGAACTTCTGCCGTCCCTCACTACCACCACTGCTGAAAAGCGATGAGTCGCTGGCTCACACCGCTGAAGAGAAGGCAAAATAATTTGCCTCTCTTTTTGCGGTATCTTCGCGTCTGAATCCTGGTGATTTGCGGCCCCCTCCTTCTCCTGATGGGTGCGGGACGAGTATGTCGGACATTCGTATCCATCAAAAGGACGTCCGTAGGGTGCTGCGCAAACTCGACGTGAACAAGGCTAGAGGCCCTGACGGCATACCAGCTATAGTTCTTAGAACCTGTTAGCACCTGAACTGTCTCCGATCTTGACACGCCTATTCCGCCTTTCATATGAGACTGGAAAAGTTCCGAATGCTTACAAGCAAGCCAACGTACAGCCCGTGCCCAAGAAGGGTAGTCTAGCTGACCCGGCCAACTACAGGCCCATCTCTGTAACGTCCATACTCTGTAAGAGTAAGGAGCGTGTACTTAACGCTAAGCTCCTGGCATACCTAGAAACTAACGATATCCTTAGCGACCGCCAATACGGCTTCCGCCGAAATCGGTCTACCGGGGATCTTCTAGCGTATGCCATTCACATATGGAGTGAGGCCATCGAGAGGCACGGGCAAGCGTTTGCCGTCTCCCTCGACATCTCGAAGGCTTTCGATATGGTCTGGCACGAAAGCCTTATCGGTAAGCTTCCTTCATTTGGTCTGCCCGGTGGTCTGTGTGATTGGATTGCAGACTACCTGAGAGATCGGTCCATTCGAGTGGTTATCGATGGCTGCTCTTTGGACCAATTGGATATTAATGCCGGGGTCCCTCAGGGGTCGGTACTCTCAGCAATATTGTTCTTGTTGCACATTAACGATCTGCTAAAACCCGTCACCTTTGGGTATGCAGACGACAGCACTGTTGCTGAGAGATACTTGTCCAACGCACGGGCTACCGGGCCGCTGATCCGGTCACTCCGTGAGGCCATGGTGGAGCGTTTGAACTTGTCCTTGCAAGCAGTCTCCGAATGGGGCGATGCCAATCTGGTCAAGTTTAATGCTGCTAAAACCCAGGCGTGTCTTTTTCCGCTAAAAAGAGCCAATTTCACCCGGCTCCAACTTTCCGTGATGTAACCGTGCCAATAACGGACCATCTTGAGCTTCTTGGCGTTACGTTGACATCGACTCTCAATTTGAACATCGACGCCAAGTTGCCAGCTTGTCGGTTTTTAATCGGTTACATTTCGGGGAGTATGCGATGCAATTGCATGATTTAATTCCGCCCAGCCCGTTCCATCATCGGACTCTAAAATATGGGTCGTTCGTTTATTTGTAACATGTTGGCCTCAGGGAATTGGAGCGTTAAGATGTTGTAAATTGTGTGGTTGTAAATTTCACGTGTTTTTAATATAGAAATTTAATGTGAGGTCCAGATGGGAGTTTTATTACTAGTTTTATTACCAATTTTAGAAGTTCAAAAGTGAGAGGTAATAAAGCTAGAGTAATTTTAGTTCAAATTAAAACCCACGCTATTTAAAATGGTTCACCCTTGTTTGGTATAATAACGTTTTGTCGAAAATCACTCCGGCTAATTTTAGTTACAATAAAGTAATTTCGTATAATTATTCATTTGACCGAATAATTCATTGGTAGATTTTTATTTAGCATATTTATTTCTTTGAAATAATGTAATTTGACCGAATTTTCAAATGCACTAATTATCACTTCAGTATATTAATTATAAAAGCTGCAATGAGCTGCTCCTGTTTAATAAAATGTTGGTAAGCACTCAGAGGGTAAGTAAAAAAAAATCATTTTGAGCTGCATATAAAAGTAGCAAAAAATCTTTACTTGTCTATGAATATATGATTTTTTTTTCTGGCTCGTCGCTGCGCTCGTCGCGCTCGCATTTTTTTATTGTCTCTCGTTTTCTGGCAAAAATGTCGTCGCTCGCGCTATACTGCGCTCGCTCCTTTCTGTCAGCTAGGTTCTTGATACCTTGGGAGCCAGATTTGGGGGATCCAAAAGATCTTATTTTACCACCGGAACATTACATGAAATGTACATTATACCTTTAGATCAATAGCGCAAATGTTATAAATATTATATGAAATGAAAATTATGTTAATCAAAAAAAAATTATGTTATACAAATTGATTATTTTCTTAAACGTTGTTCGAATTAGTAACATTACATCAAAAGTTGTTATACCAAATAAGGGTGAACCATTTAAAATAGGGTAACCCCATATTACATGATGGGATTTTACCATAACCAGCGGCTTCGGCTACTCTGCTGTGATTTTATTCATTTAGTCGTTTATCCTCGCATTGGAACGGCTTGCATCAATTACGCCGATAGAGCAGAAACTTCCGCCTCTATAAGTCTGTGTGCTTAATATAAGTCCAAGTTTCCCCACGATGTTTTCCTTCATCATTGTCTGTGACGTCCAAGATAAACTTAGAAAGTACATATGAATTGAAAAATACACTTTGGCACTTGCCCGACTTTGAACCCACTATCTAAGGCACTAGAGGCACGGTAAAGATATCTACAGTATTCTATTTTCATACAAACGGTCGGAACTCGAGTCATGCCTACGTGACTCGAGCTCAGCCCACACTCAGTATACTAGCCAGTCGCAGACGCGCCGCAGTGACGAACGAACGGTGTGATGGTTTTGTAAGCAGTAAGCGATTTGTGAGTATTTGATTAAAATACGTACAAGTACTTATGGCAGAGAGCAATTATATACAATATTGTGCTTTTTTTGGTTGCTTGAATTCTTCTATAACGCACCCAGAGATAATATTTTGTGATAAAGTCACACACGAGTGACCTACCTACGCTCGGGTTAAAAAAAACGTCGGTGCTCCATGGACCAATTGAAATTTGACCAATTGGTCTATGGGGAAAATTACAAGTTTCCATCGTCCAATTACCAACTGGGCTATGGAGAATTGAGAAATATTCCGCTGACCAGTTTAATAGTATTGTAAAGCCTTGTTCATAAGCATGTAAAAAAACGTTTGTTTTTAAATACAACCGACTTCCAAATAAAAACACTACAAAGTGAAAAATAACTTCAATTTCGAAAATCGGTGTTCCTGTTTTCGTTTCTTCGGGTTTTGACACCGCCTGCCAAAATAAAAGTTATTTTTCACTTTGTAGTGTTTTTATTTGGAAGTCGGTTGTATTTTTTTTTTAAACTTTCTTACTTATATAGATCGATGGTTTAAAATATCAAATAAAAGAAGTAAGCATTGCAAGCACGGCAGTGAAAAATATGCAGGTGGGACAAACTGTCTGAAATATTCTGTAACAAAATGGATGACCCTTAAATGCTCAAAAAACGGCTTATTGTCTTGGAAAAAAAAAACAAAAAATATCGTCAATTAAATACAATGTATACAAAAATGTATACATTGCCATTAATTACATGGACACCATAATGACATATAAGTTTTCTGTGCAGTGGCCATTTCAAACAGTTTACATAGTTTCCTATCTTTTCATTGAAGAGTCTATTTTAATTAAGTATAATTAGCTAATATTATATTATATTGTATTTATTTATTTATAATATTTTTGAATTCAGTTTGATGTGAACCAAAAATATATCAAAGGATTCTTTGAACCGAAAGTAGAGAAAACTGGTGTGAACTCAGGATTATAATGTTATAATGGAACATAGTTTTGGTTTACGTCCAGTGTTCTCCATAGCCCAATTGAAAATTGGACGATGGAAACATGTAATTTTCCCGATAAACCAATTGGTCAAACTTCAATTGGTCTACGGAGCACCGACGAAAAAAAACTAGAAGGTATAATATAGTTTCCTAGGCTAGGCTATCTACTTACGTATGTACTTAGCTACTTACATATATTATTGAATTTGACGGAATATCATTATGAAATGATTACCTATGAGAGTTATAAATGGTAGGTACCTGGTAAGATTAAAATTATGTATAATAAAAATATAATAGGTATTTACCTCAGATAAGAGAAAAACTTGAAAGAAACTCAAGTAGGTAGAGGCGGGCAGCCCTAAAGCGTGTTTACGTGACGCGGACTTGTAGGCACTTATATCAAGGACAGGGCTGAGTCACAATACTGTTAGATATCTTTACCGTGCTAGAGGCGAGTTGTTAATATGATGATACGTGCTGCTAAGCCCGCCGTGACAACAAGTATTGAAGGTTTACTTCTCTTTGTCGTAGCACGTAGCACAATTTGCTACGGCGTAGCTTGATACGTGCTACAAAAACGGCTGTCAAACCATTTTGTAAATTTTAAGTCCGTCTGGTATGTGACATTTACTGATGCGGCACTAGCACGCGCAGTCGCACAGTAAAATACAGAGTGTAACGGAAAGGTGTGACCGTATTTTAAAACACTGCTTCTATCCACGTATATGAACAACTTTCTACAAGGACGTCATAGGCAATTCTAAAAAAAAAAATACGTCCTATATAAAAAATTGGTCAGCTGGTGGCAATGTAGGAATATCCAAATTTTGGGCATAGGCCGAAGTAGTTTTTAAAATGTCATCACACCTTTCCGTTACACCCTGTAATTCATTGGAACGAGAGTCTCAAGCTATTCCAATGAGGGAAGATCATAGGTAGCATTACATAACAAAATTATAACCGTGATCCCATCCAGCATGCCTTTGCAGCACACTCATTTGCTAAAACATTTATTCGCAGACATTTCAGTTGAAAAAAATCAAAAAACACTGAACTATTCTATTCGGACCAAATGCTACGAATCGATAAAAACGAAATGATTGATGAAAACGATTTGACGTCCTTTTTCATATAAGAACTTAGAAGTAACAGCTTTCAGTGGTATCAATAAAATAAGTTTTTCTACCTCTTGAAGTGACTTGAAGTAATAACTTCGTGGATTTATAAGCAACTAATACAGTAATAAAACTGGTGCTTACTGGAATTCGAATATGTTTTTTGTGGGGATTATTTCGACATTATGGCACAGGTAAGAGGCCTTTTGATATTCCATAATTGATGATGATTGATGTTCGTTTGTAGAGCCTTAAGATTTATCATCATAAAATATCGACATCCACTGCTGAACAAAAGCCTCCCCCAAGTTTCGCCTCAACCACCAGTACTGTTCTTGTCATTTACCTAGCTTCTGCAAGGTCTTCACCCGCGTGAAACTTGGATGTTGTTCACGGGAACCATACATTTTTCCGGGATGAAAAGTAGCTTGTGTTCTTTTCCAGAATATAATCTATATATGTGCTAAATTTCATTAAGATCCGTCCAGCCGTTTGAGCGTGAAGAAATAACAAACACACACACTCACAAACTTTCGCCTTTGTGATATTAGTGTGATGTGATGAATACGCGGAGCCGTTATTATTTTCGGGATAAAAAATATATAAAGCCAGATTGTTGCTTTCTGCTAGTGAAAAATGTTCGTAATCGGATTAATATTTCCCATGAATACCTTTACATTTTACTAATATTATAAATGTGAAAATGTATGTTTGTTACTCAATCAGAGAACGGCTGAACGGATCTGGATGAAATTTGGCACAGAGATAGAAAGGTAAGTCCCGGCATAGTGTTCCTCTGGGACACGAAAACAGTTTTCACGCGGAAGAAGCTTGTACAAACCTTTTACCGCAAATATTATTTTTGATGGTGGATTACTTATCTCTACTAAAGTTACATGTCTATTTCAAGACATTAAAAGCCTGCCATTCAAATGACAAATCTAGATCAGTCTTGAGGCTTATTTAATTTAATTTGTGAATGAGTCGTACGATAACATTAAGCCTGCTTAGTGGTCCTCTAGTACTAATAAATTCTCCATACCTTTCGTTTATTATTTTATTAATCCTCATTTTTTATGTTCGAAAGCAAAGTATTTTGATTCGACTAAATCACATAAGAACGAAATTTTTTTCAAAAGAATATCCGTAAGGAATTTCAATAGTTTAAATTAACTGTAATTTTAGGTTTTGTCTTACGTCTTTATAAAATGCATTTTTTTTTAAACATGCATGAAAATACGACGTTAAAAATGGGAAATTAATTCACAGGAAACTTTCACCAAGGTTGCAACTACTCGTATCTGTCTCATAGATCAAGTAGGCCTTGTATCTAATGCAAGTGATCTAGTGCATTAGCCATATGGTGATAAAATTAATCTTATTGAATGGACCTACGTCTGATAGCCAACTATTCTGTTCAAGTAATACAAGTCACCTATTTGAAGGCACAACATAAATCTATACAAAAGTAGGTAAGTATGTCTTTCTTAAAGTTTATCTTCTTTAAAAGCTAACGTCATTAATAAGCCAAAACAAAGTCCTGAAAACTTGGTGCCTCATGGCCAAATATCATAGAGCACGGATTCAACGTACGGGCAGTGACTAGAGAGAACTTAACTAATAATGTAGTGTGAGCTGAGTATATGATTTGGCTGTCATAGATATGGTCAGAATTGTCACAGGCCAGCTAGGAGTAATCGGTGACACTCGCTGACACGCTTGATTTGTGTGGAAAGTTTTGACAATGTCTCTAGCTAAACAAACAGAGGCGTCACGGTGTTCTGCAATCTGTCCTGTGTAAGTTTACGAGAAAGTACATAATGTCCTTTAGAAGAAACAATATCAATCATCACTATCCTAACTAATATTATAAATGCGAAAGTAACTCTGTCTGTCTGTCTTTCTGTCTGTCTGTCTGTCTGTCTGTCTTTGCTTCACGCCTAAACTACTGAACCGATTTGTATGAAAATTGGTACAGACATAGTTTGGAACTTGAGAATGGACATAGGATAGTTTTTATTACAAAAAATAAAATATAAAATAAAATGTATGCCGGACATACAGCGCCATCTATTGGTCAAGAGTCGACATCAGAAGTCACTGTTCCACGCGAACGAAGTCGCGGGCAAAAGCTAGTAATCTATATAAAATGAGGTCTCTCTTTAAGAACATCGATCTTTATTAAAAACCATCATCATAAATAATCCAAACCAAACTCCTCAAAACATTTGTCAACGGCAAACACCACAGAGTATGGAATAACCGCGTCGATTGTGTCTTTTGGTCTTTAGCTATACTCAAAATTGTCAAAGGCCTTCAATACCTCTGGGTAACTGGCAACACTCATTGACACGCTTGGTTTGTGTGGAAAATGTTGACTGTTGACAATTTACCGTAACCTTGATCGGAACGCACAAAGTTGCGGTATGCTTGGCGGACACAATAATCCTCTTCACTGATTGTGTCCGACACCGCATACATTGAAAATTCCAATTTAAAAGATAAAACTTTATATTGGCCGCCGAAGCGTCTCGCCGCCGTCTGTGCCGAAAACCGATTTATCGAAAATTCCAACGACATCGCCCTACTCAGCTACGTATGTATGGTTGACAAACAATTTCATACAACATCAATCTGTGTTGGCTGTTGGCTTCGATAATCGATTTCCATAAACCCGATATCCGATTAAATACTCGCTAATCGTTTTAATACTGAAAGATGAAAGTCGCTGGTTTTAATATAAATTAAATATTATAGCTTTGTTATTACAGTATGCTAATCAATTTGTCTGAACAGGTTATTTTAAACAAGAGCGGAGATCGTTTTGATAAGATTGAACACCTATTATAACAGTTTGCATGCGCCTACGGCTTAAGAAGAAACCTTCTAAGTTTAGAACCTGTTGTCAGAATTACTGTCTTCAGTAATAATTAAATCATAATTAATTATACTCGTCTTGTATTCATCAAACAAAGACCGACGCTATTATACCGTTCTGGTAGACGGATTGAAGACGTCGTTTTAAGGTTACCTATTTGCATAAAAAAACACGACACTGAACATAATTTTGAGAAGCATTTCATAATCAAATAGTAGTAGCCCAGTTGTTTTAGCAGAGCTGTCTTGAGTTGTATTATAGGTCAAGGATTGAAATCCAGGCAGGCACTTTACTTTCTGAAAATTATTTAATCACCATTACTTTTAAAACGGTGAAGAAAACTTGCATATTCTAGAACCAAAAATACGGAGACATGTGTCCCTCTCACAGAAAAGAGGCCTGTCCTAGCAGTGAAGATATTGTAGATTAAATATTAAGTTTAAATCCTGTTATAAGGATGGTATAGGTATAATCGATTGTACTGAGAACTGAATACATTTGAAAAGAAATAATGTCCCATAAACAGTTAGTAATGGCGTGGACATGTCTCAGAGTTTCTCACTACGACCAAAGAGCCATTCCAAAAAAATACGAATATAAAACGAATTTTATGCGACTTAAGTACTTTCACGATGTCAGTATCTTTATCTTTGGTGCATTTTTAGTGTTTTGCGAAGATTCTATCTGCGCATTATATTCAGAACTAGATTTTTCCTGCGGCTTAGTTATTGTGGCCAATCTCACAGGATGCTTCCAGGGACCAATAAATTTACATTTATCTAAATCAACTTTCATTCTTGACGACAACGCTTCCACTTTAAACAATATCTCTAGACTTCCTCTGCCATTGTGTACTTCATTCTCTTTTCAACCAGTTACAGAAGGGGATATAAAGCAGGCCGTCAAATATTTATCCACGAAGGTGGTAGGTGATGACGGTCTGAAACTCGATGCTTCGGCCTATCGTGAATGAACTCGCTCCTGACATCCTTCACACTATCAACTAGTCCGTCTTTTCTGACTGCTTTCCTTCAACATGGAAGAAAGGTCATATTCAGCCTCTATCCTCGCCAGTTACCCAGTTCCGTCCAGTCTCCATTCTTCCAATTCTATCTAAAGTCATATAAAGTATTGTTAATAATCAGCTGTCTCATTACCTTTCCTCTAATAGCCTGCTATGTCCTTAAAAATCTGGTTTCCGTCCTGGCCACAGCACTGTATCGGCCTTAGTTAAAATAACTGAAAACATCCAACTGGCCTTGGAAAATAGGTACATTACAGTTTTGATTCTAGTGGACTTTCATAATAATTACATTAATAATTTCATGTTTCAGTTGATTTTGACATCCTTTTAGGTATCCTATCCTAATTTAATCTCTAACTTTGACTCCATCTGTGATAGCGTGGTTTAATTCTTATCATTGGGGCCATTCATAGTCCGTTCACTCAGAAGAAGCTTCCTCTGACTGATGCATTCTTACTGCGGGTGTTTCTCAGGGTAGCATCCTTTCTCCTCTTCTTTTGTCAGTTTTTTTAAACGCTAACACTAAGGTATTATCTTCACACTATCATCTCTTTGCAAACGACCAGCAGCTTTATCTCCACTTTAAAATCGAAGAGATTACTAGAACTATCGATGCCATCAATGTAATACACAAAAAGCTCAAGTACCAATTGAGATAGTAGATGACGAATTGACGTAACATACGACAGGCTAAATGTATCTGTGGAACAGGTTCTAAGTTCAGGGAGTTGAGTTGACTCGACATCGTAAGGATGTGCGAATAAAGCAATTGTGATTGCTAAGAGAGCTATGAGATAGCTAAGAGAGCTATAAGATAGTTAGGAGAGCTATGTGATGGCTACAGATCGTGAATAAGATACCTGGTGTCTTGTTTCTTTTGTTTCATTTAATTAGACATTAATGACTATCAGTGGTACTTGGACTTTGTAATCACGAAGATTAGCGTTTAGGTACCAAATCGATGATTAAGTTGCTATTTTCTTTAAATTGGAATTACTCGTTCCTTGCAATAGTGAACAGAGACATTTAAATATCATGTTTGATTGTTTCCTCACTCACTCTGAGTATGAGTCAGGATTGGACGAGCGAATACTGTTTGGAAATTTTGTGTTTTGACCCGCCAGTCGCCCATCATACAAGGAAGTTTCCTTGTATGATGGGCGGCTGGCGAGTCGGAGTGGACTAACAGGGTGTGTGGCGCAACATGACATGAGGTGGCATGGAGCAAGGACAAAAAGATGATGCCTGCGGGTGATAGATTTGGGGTGTCTGTCACCTGAGAGAGGCCCGAGAAGACGACGTGCTGTGTTCCACGCTCGCCTCTCAAGAGAAACTATTGTCAACAGAACATCATGTGGTTTTAGTCAGTAGGAGTCTGACAGACCCCTCAGCTTTCCCCAAGGGCTAAGGATATCCGTGAGGATTTCCACATGATTCGATACACTGTAAATCCTGACAATGAGGAACAGACGAGGACGCCTGTCTTGCAGGATGGCCTTGTCGGGTTTAGTCAATAGTACGGACGTCAAAACAAATGACTAGCACGCCCCTGGCGGCAATCAAGAGCAACTACGCATTGGCACACTTTTTATAAGCGCTTGCATGGTGGGTAATAGCGCAGTTGAGTACTGACAGCCGCTAACACGTCGTAGAATCAGTGTCGATCATAATATTATTAAGCAAGATTGTAACTGTGACTATTTAAAATAAACCCAGTGTATTGAATATTTTCTGTGATTTCATTTGCACGATTGTACCCACCGACCTGCCCACACACGATGTCTTAACCTAATGGAATACATCCTGACTGCCCGCATCTATCGGCCAGCCTTAATGCGACATACATTATATAGTTTGATATTTGGTCGTCGTACGTACCTCCGTTAAATGGGAGGTGTCGATTCAATAGATTTTATGGCTCAATTACCGGGTAGGATTAGGAATGCGATCGCATACATTTATATTGGTTTCCTGTAAATCGCTACTAGTATGCATTGAGTTAAAGGTACTACGTACTATAGAAGCTATTTCATACAAAAGATAACGCGTAATTTGGTGACGGCGGGGGCAGGGGGGTATTATGTTCTCATAGATAAACAATCAATTCGCGTAGACGACCTTTTCCTTATTCTTTGACATTCACACAAACATGGCCGCCCTCCCGTCTCCACGGTGACGCGACGTCACGAGTAACAATAAATTGATAAAATATAATTAATTTAAGCGTGTTTTCAACTTACTGTTTAAAAAGTCACTCCTTGACTTTTACTTATATTTCTTGAATTGTTTGTAGAGTCTCTCAATACACACGAAGGCAATTTATAAGAAACAAAACTTAGTACTCAAACGTGTCACGTTGCAGCGAGCGCTTGTCACGGACTAAATGAGAGTGCGCGCGCTCTAACGCGTGTTACAAACAATTGAGTTGAGGAGTCTCCTATAGTACGTAGTACATTTACCTTAATATTATTTTGAACCTTTTTTCGAAGAGTAAAAAAGTTGCTTTAAGTTAAAATGTAGACTTTTATAAGGAAAATTGTCATCGGTGTTCTTTATTCACAAAAGGTGTTGAGTGTAATAATAAGATACCACAAAAAAAAACTTAAACATGAATTTTACATTTTTAACTGTCATTGTTATTTAGCAGAATACTTTATTATTTAAACGGTGAATTCAGAAAACTGTTCTTGAAGTAATGTCGTCACAATCTAAGAAGTCCGTTGACGTTTCTCATTTTACATGGCGCGATAAATTTCTGCGTAAGAAATGGAAAAATCAAATTCCCAATCCTAATTAGTTACTATGTTACCCATACACATACACAAGGCGTATCATTCGCAAGCATCAAGGTAAATCATTATTATGTATTTTTTATAGCTTTCCAGACGGGCCTTTTATTTTTTGACAACTTTAGTTTAGACTCGATTTTCAGGATTCACCATTTACTTACTAATGTTTTTTGTTTCTTTTCGCTTCTAAAATTAGCAAACGAACAAAATTAAAGTTTTTGTCCGTCCGAAAAGTAACATATTTTCTAAATAAAAAAAGGTCTGCCACTCATTAAATAAGAAAGTCAGTCAAGAAAACAAAAGTCTTAAAATCAAATACACTTTTCTTCACAATCAGCTTTTTTCCTGGTAACAAGACATTTTTACCTTACTTGCCTCCGTTCATTCATCTATATCAATACTAATAATATAAAGAGGAAAGATTTGTATGTTTGTATTTTTGTATGTAACGAATAATCTTAAAAACTACTGGACCGATTTCAAAAATTCTTTCACCGTTGGGAAGCTACACTATCCCCGGGTGACATAGGCTCTTTTTTCAAAATCAAAATTTCTTTATTTAATTAGGCCATTGAGCGGCACTTTCGAACGTCAAAAAAAAAAGGAATAATAATTGTTCTACCGTCCATTCGGAAATGTAGCTTGTTATGGAGAAGAACGGACAAGAAACTCCACACTTACTCTTTTAAAAAAAAATGTGTTTTACAAGTATTTGGTTACAATAATCTTGTTGGAAAAATACATACATATATGTGAGAACGATGTAAAAAAACCGCACTTTAAAGCATCTAGAGTAAAACAAACAATTAAAAATAAAATAAATAGGTAATTAAAAACAGGCGGAGGCAGCTAAGATATGACCAATCCCAACTGATGGCGCCCGTTCACGAACATGACACATGGATCGGCACCACTCAGCTCAACCATCATGAAGGGAACCGAATGAGCCAACACATGTGCCACCATCAGAGATACATTAGAGAGAGCATGACACACTCAACTGCCAGGGCACACTGAAGTCACCGAACGACACATATGTACAGTAAATGGTAGATTTACAGTTGGTACTGTAGAAGGCGTAGTCAGAGGTTATTAAATAAATTACCAAATTACTTTTATAGTTTATATATTTTGCACGTATTCAACAATATGCCTCCCTTCTGGGCGGCTACACTAGAATTGACAATTATAACATATTCACTTATTTTCTATTCTAAATTAATTTACCTTTCAAGTAATACCAATTGCCAGTATTTTTATAGGCAAGTAGGTTGCCTTCTAGTTAAGCAGAGTCCTCACAGTACATAGTACTCACGTATGTGCTGTGCAGTTATATAATCCAAAAATAAATTGAGTTTTATACAACACAAATATATTCATACAGTCTTCAGCAGGTCCAACAATACTTCAGAACTTTTCTGCTTATCACTTGTTTTTGTGCCCTAGTGGCTGTGGAGCTGGAATAGCGTTGGGCCAAGCTTTTTATCAGCGATGTAATCCCCCAAACTATAATATGCCTGCCTGCATACTGTGAGTTTTATACAAGTTTTGAATTTCGCCTCATTCAGTTCTAGATTGTGTGGCGGTATTTTATTGTAACGTTTTATACATTACCCCATAAAAGATGATGCTACTTTAGCCAGCCTGAAACCTGGTTGAATTAATTGGTCCCTATTTCTAGTAACATAACTATGTCTATCGCTGTTTTTACTAAAAAGATGTAAATTCTTTCTAACGTACATGATGTTTTCGTAAATATATTGACAAGGTACCATCATGATGTTAATGTCCTTAAACAGTTCCCTTAGAGAATCGCGCCGGCGAAGATTGTATATCGCTCTGATGGCTCGTTTTTGCAGAAAAAAATTGACTGAATGTCTGCAGCCCTACCCCATAGTAATATACCGTAAGACATTATACTATGAAAGTAACTAAAATAGACCAGCCTCGCGGTATCTACATCAGTAAATTGACGAATTTTTCTAACAGCATAAGCTGCCGAACTTAACCGCCCCGCAAGTGATATTAAATGAGGACCCCATTGTAACCTTGAGTCTAGCGTGATACCTAGGAAAACCGTTTTGTCGACGAATTTTAGCTTGTCCTTGTTTAATATAATGTCACAATCATAACTTTTGACATTCGGCAAGGAAAATTTTACACACTTAGTTTTTTTAGCATTCAAAACTAAATTATTAGAAGTGAACCAATTTAGAACTTGCTGCAATGCATTATTTACGTCGGCAACGTTACTCGTATGCCTGTTTATCTTAAAAATCAAAGAAGTGTCATCAGTAAATAACACCATGTTTAGTTTGTTTTTCAATAGATGGGGTATATCGTTAATGTATACTAAAAATAAGAAAGGACCCAAAATTGAGCCTTGGGGTACCTCCATTTTCACGTTCAACCCCGACGAATTGACACCGTTTATTTGAACTAATTGCTGTCTATCATTAAAATAGGATTTTACTTAATTTCATGCTGATTGGTCTAGCCCGTAATGCTCAAGTTTCAAAAGCAATGTTATATGATCAACGCAATCAAACGCCTTCGACAGGTCGCAGAAGATACCTATGGCATCTTGTCCTTCCTCCCACGCATCAAAGATGTGTTTTATTAAGGTGACACCAGCGTCGGTTGTACAATGTATACACAAATTAAAAATTAAAGCTAAGTACGGCACTATAGTCTGAATAATGGAGGTACAAACTTTGATGGACATTCCCCATAGATCTTCGGACAACTTTATCTTTATTTGCTCAAAAACTTTTATTACTGTTATGGGGTTTATATGTGAAAAGTTAAATTCAATCACGCATGCTGAAACGTTAGCGTGTAATAAACCATAAGCGAGCGACGGCGAAGAATTCAAGGTTTCAGTAGTTTTAATTGGGATGCTGGTAAAGAAATTTACAAATTCTTGAGCAACTTCTTTATTATCTCTAATAAGTCCATGTGTAGTCTCCAGCGTGTAATCAGTATTATTTCTTTTGTTTCTGTTTGTTTCATTGTTTATAATTTTATAAGGTTTCAGTAATTTTATAATGATATGCTTGTAAGATGACCCAGGCATACAATAATTAAAAATCGAAAAACTCTGATTGCTATTTAATAATTTACCTAAACCTCTTCCAACACTATCTGCAAACATAACCGAATGAGACCCATGATTACTATTACTAGATGCAAAGGTAGCAGTCTCAGGCTGGTCTACTAGAGAAACTTCCTGTGAAATATCAGGTATGTCTTGGTCTTGGACAAAGATACCGTCCTGAGACACCCTCTCAGCCTGGGCCGAGCTCTCCGTTACCTCAGGCTGGACAGCCTTCAGGTTTGAGACTATCTGACAATTGCATTGACACATCACCAACTCATTTGCGGCCAGAATCTGTTCCTTAATTTGTAACTGGGATCTAACATATTTATTGTAAAGGGAGCCCAGTTTGTCTTCAAGTACCTGAATATCATTTTGTAAGCTCTGTGTCAATTTCATAAATTTTTATGCTGTCTTCTAATTTGATCTGGTAATTGTTTAATTTATTAAGCAGGTCAACTCGATCTTTTCTGCGTGGAATTTTTTTTCAAGAAAAGTTTGTGTTGTTTCCTGTACTGGGAATAATTTTTAATTATTTTATTAAATTTTGCATACATTTAGTTTTTTATGACAAACTTTATATCTATTTGTCTCATTTAATAAGGAATCTTCAGTCAGGTCAATAGTAGTAATGGAATGAGGTTTACAATTTGCTTTTATTAACTCATTATATAAATGCCACGTTTCCTGTACCTTTTATCCATGTATTCCCACGGGAACGGGAACTATGCGGGTGAAACCGCGATGCGTGCACTAGTAAGTTATATGCCACTGTATATTACTGACACTGAACATCTGAATGGTGAACGCGCCTGCTTTCATGTTGTCGCTCTATACCGGGTGATAGCTAGCGGAACAATATGGAAGTCACACCACTCACAGCGTCGCATGTCTATGTTAACGTTACTAATTTATGTCCTTCGCCTTGTTTAGGATTTCCAATCCGTTCTTTGTTGATTCAGGTATTAATATTGGTTTGATAGAACTCGGTCATTGATGTATTTTAGCGAAATCTACATAAGTCATCAGTTGCACACTGCAATGCTATACATATTGTAGTAATATGTGCTAGTGTAGTAGGCGGATTTGTGAAGTACCTTCTTTCGTGTATATTATAATAACTCACCATGGTTGAAAGATTAGCATCTGAACAAGTTTGTAGTAAGTTTAAATGCCCAATGTATTGTGCTCATTTTGCAAACCTAGATGCTACACAATCTAGGTGCGACGTCCATGTCCATACTAATTTTATAAATTCGAAAATAACTATGTTTGTCTGCTTGTTTGATAATGCTATACGCCTTAACGACTGAACTGCTTTTGATGAATTTTAATATAGGTATAGATTGTGCCTTGGAGAAGACCGTAGGATATCAGACTTTTTATCCCAAGAGTACGCTCCCTTGGGATAATTTCTTATTATTATGTAGGCGAAGCCGTTGGCAGAAAGTAGTATAATAAATAATTGTCGAAAAAATAAATAATTTTACATGTCGATATACATCTGCTACATGAGCCGACTGACAGAAATGAAGGCAATGAGGTAACTTGTCACTTACACACCCGTGTTCATGACAAATTGTTACCCTCGCGCCGCCATTTTTTTAACATAACAGCTTTTTGTTTTGATTGCCTCTGTGTCAGAGCTAATGTGGTTTTGGTTGAATGAAATATTGTTGCAAGTGTTATTCCTTACAAAAAGAGTGTATAATATAGTACTTAATACTACTTCTTTATTAACACACAGTCCCATGATGCACATGTGGCACAGTACTGTACATGTGTACAGTGAACCTGTTAATCAAGTCTTATGTTATGACACAGGTTAAGTAACCTGTGTTTGGAAGTAACCTAGTCTATCTAGAAGAACAGTATCAGTATCACTTAACCTTGCAATGTATTATCGTTTAAATTCGTTCTTATTATTATCTAAAGGAGAATGCCCATGCACTTTCAAAAAAATAATTGTGTCACAATCATTTCTGGACAATAAATTAAACAAAAATATTTCAAGTATTTTGACTTCTTTTCTAAGAGATTCCTAGTGCGGTTCATTTTCTAGAATAAATAAGTATTTTTACTTCCGTTTCACAGGTCAAACATATTCCGCCATTTATGTTAGGGTTGAGACATGTTGACATGATCTGACATCGATTAATCGAAGAATCGTTTTTTTTTATTATCTACCTGAAACACTGAATCGATCCAAGGAGCGCCTGATTCGAACCGATTAACCTCTTTAATGTTAATAACTAATTGTTTTTGAAATTGGTTTGTGTACGAGCAAACCCGTACATATCAATAGTATCATTTTTATGCTGACATCGACGCGCAGCGAATGAATAAAAATCACACATTACAGTAAAAGTAGTAGTTGCATAGCATCGTCAATACATTATTTGTAATTAAATCAGTTTATCATTTAAATGTACCTTACCCGTAAATTTTTGGTCCTTCGAGCCGGATGTCGCGTGTGTACATCACAGTGTAGCAAACAAGTACTGTAAAGTATTTCACTAGTGACGTCAAACGAACTAGCAGTGAGGGTGTTTTGTACTGCCAGCAAGAGTGCAGTACATAGCAGCAGCAACAGCAATCAGCAGGGATCAACAGGGATCCGCATTTCGTGAGCAACAAAGCTCCCGCTTGGACAATCAAGTAAGATCGTTTCATTTATTATCATTTCCATCAACAATATGTCTTCAATGGAGGACGTTCTCGCCCAACAACAGCAGCTACTCAATCAGATAGAGCAAGTTTACACCAACTTCAATAAGGATGGCTCCGATCGCAAAACCTCGGACTACATACGCCGAAGGTTAGAGAATTTGGATGCATGCTGGCAAGAGTATCAATCGAATCATATAAGATTGTGTAGCATCGAATATGCCAGATCGCATCCTTACTTCACTTCGAAGCAATTTGACACTGTGAAGGAGAGATATGAGAAAATCAGAGCGGTTATTCAGAATCATCCGCCAACAGAGGAAACACCATCAACACCGCTTCTAAAGCCTGCTACTCCTTAAGCTACCTCAAGCACCGTACAGCAAACTTCGGGTCAATCTTTAAAGTCTCAGGGATCAAACAGCAAGACCGATGAGATGATGAGGAAACAGATGACCAACTTCAAGGCTTTTGAACATACTGTTTCAAGTATCGACATGGATACTGTAACGGAGAAATGGGAATTCGATCATCTGTTGAGCATGGTAATGTCTCGCTGGGCGAAGATTGACACTCAGCACTGGGACTTAGACAGTGAGCTGGGAGACCGAAATCAAGAGTATCATCGTATGTACCTCAAATACGAAAACACATACAATGCTGCTATCAAAGCAATCAACAAGAAGATGTCGTCCATTTCACATAGAGAGCATACTACGCCAAAAATAGAAATACCTACATTCAGCGGTAATTACCATCAGTGGACATCTTTTAAGGATCTCTTCACAGAAGCAGTTCATAGCAACCCATCATTATCTGGAGCTCAGAAGATGCAGTTCCTCAAATCGAAAGTAAAAGGTGAAGCAGAGCGTCTCATACAGCATCTTCCGATCAGCTCGGACAACAACATCATAAGTTGGGACATCTTGAGCCATCGTTATGACAACAAAAGGATGATATTTACATCGCATATTAACATCTTATTAAATATGCCCATTTCACAGCAAGCATCAATTAATCATATCAAACGAATCCATGATACTGCACTTGAAACGATGAACGCCATACAGACTCTCGGCGTAGACGTGAAGTCATGGGATCCGTTGATCGTGCAATCTCAAATAAAAAAAAAAAAATCCTGTGTCAGAAATTGGATTCAGACACGTTCAGCGAATACAACGCAGCTATCAAACAACCTCGAGAATTACTCGAATTGAATGAATTTCTAGCCTTTCTAGAGGGGAAGTTCACGAGCATGGAAGCAAGTAGAAGAAAACAGGAGATCAATCATCAAAAACCCTTTTCTTCGAACACCAATAAACCATCAGAATCAAAACATTATCATTTCAAGCAGTCATATTCAAGCAACAAGGCTATTTCGCAATCACCAAGTTACAGGAAATTGCAAAACAATCGGCCAAACTGTCCAGTCTGCAATGATGCCCATGCAATATTTTTATGCAAACAATTTGCTGACTTTTCCCCAATGAAGAAAAAGCAATGTGTTGCTAACTTGAATTATTGTCAAATCTGCTTATATGATCATAAAGGAAAAGAATGCTTATCAAAAAAGCGTTGCCTCGAATGCAATGAATTTCACAACACATTGCTTCATGAATCGTATTCAAAGGAATTATCAAAACATGGAAGTAATTCGACGCCTTCTACACAGCAAAACAACATCCATTATAATCAGGAACGTGCAAATCAAGGCAACACGCACGTGACACAACAATATAATAATATGATGCAAGAAACTTTGCTTTCAACTGCACTGCTAAAGATTCAGAAAGCAGATGGCACATATCTGATCCTGCGAGCACTTATTGATCAGGGCTCACAAATGTCTCCCATCACAGAAAACGCTGCTCAGCAATTAGGTTTGAAGCGTTCCAGGTGTGACGGCATTATCACAGGCATAGGGCAAAAAGAAAACAGTTGCAAAGAAATTATCAACCTGAACTGTATGTCAAACTCAAAAATCAGACTATATCAATTTAATATCGATGTTTACATCATGAATAACCTAACAAAACATTTACCATCATACTCATTCCCGAAAATAGTATGCAAATTTCTGGATAATTTAGAATTAGCAGATCCTGAGTACAACATCAGCCGACCCATAGACATTTTATTGGGTGCGGACGTATATTCGAATATTCTTTTAACGGGCATGTGCAGATTAAGCGAATCACTTCCGCTTGTTCAAGAAACGTATCTGGGTTGGATATTATGTGGAAATATCAAAACTAAACTAATATGCAACGTCGTGTAATTTGATTTGGATAGTATAGAGCAATTCTGGGAGATGGAAGATGTTATAGAAGAAAAATCACTATCATCAGAAGATCAAGAGTGCATTCAGTACTACAAAGCAACAACAAATCGTTTGGAAGACGGAAAATACCAAGTGAGGCTTCCACTTATACCACAATTTGAGGAGAAATTGGGGCAGTCCAAAAATAAGGCTGTTGCTCAATTTATACATTTAGAAAAGAAATTGCATAAAAACAATTCTTTATTCAACACATACAAGTCATTCATTACCGAATACAAAAACTTAGGTCACATGAAACCTTCACCTCGCAACCAGACACTGGAATGCTTCCTACCGCATCATTGCGTATTGCGCGAAGAAAGTGCAACGACTGCATTAAGAGTTGTTTACAATGCTTCAGCAAAAACATCTACAAATAAAAGTTTAAATGACCTGATGTACACGGGGCCCAATTTACAGCAAGACCTTCAGTCTCTTATCATTAAATGGAGACAATATCAGTTCGCATTCACGGCTGATATTGAAAAAATGTTTAGGCAGATTTGGGTACACCCAGAAGATCAACCTTTACAAAAAAATGTGTGGAGAGAGAACCCGTCACAAAAAATAGTAGAATATCAATTGACAACCGTGACGTACGGCACAAAACCTGCTCCATTTCTTGCAATGATGACATTAAGACAATTAGCGGCTGATGAACGGGATAAATTTCCAGAAGCCGCCAAGGTCATCGAACAATCTTTCTACATGGACGATCTGGTTCATGGAGCCTGCTCCCTATCAACAGCACAACAGTTGCAGCAAGATTTGATGAATCTGCTGAAATTAGGAGGCTTCAACTTGAGAAAGTGGACATCAAACGACAGTCGTCTGCTGCAACTACAAGATCATGAGTATTATAAACAAGAAAGCAAGAGTTTTAATCAAGCAGGATTAACTAAGACATTAGGACTTCGTTGGAACCCTACACATGATAACTTCACATTTATATCAAAAATTGAACCATCAAGCACTAATATCACTAAAAGAATCATACTATCAGACATGTCTAAAATATTTGACCCATTGGGATGGATCGTGCCAGTAACAACAAAATTGAAGATTTTATTTCAAGAAACATGGTTATCCAATCTTCAGTGGGATGAACAAGTACCAGATAAAATCAGCAAGGAATGGATCAAAACCAGGGAAGAATTAGAAAGTATCAATCAGTTCAATATACCAAGATGGTACGGTACGGAAACAGCGAGTAGTGTAGAGTTACACGGCTTTTGCGACGCATCAACAAAAGCATATGCATGCGTCATTTACTGCAGAGTAAGAAACAATCCATCAACAATATTAGTAGCAGCTAAATCAAAATTAGTTCCTACGAAAAAACAAATATCACTACCTCGATTAGAACTATGTGGAGCACTGTTGCTGGCCAAACTTATGACCAAAGTCAAGCAATGTTTAGCAGGTCATGACCTACATATATTTGGTTGGAGTGACTCTACTGCCGTACTGGGATGGCTTCAAGGAAATCCAAGTCGATGGAAAACGTTCGTAGCAAATAGAACAATACAAATTACAGATAGCATTAAACCAGAATCTTGGCGATATGTAAAATCAAGCGAAAATCCCGCTGACTGTGGAAGCAGAGGACTCACAGTGGCTCAATTGAATGAGTATCGTTTGTGGTGGCAAGGACCAACATGGTTACAATCCTTTGAAGCAACGAAAGGATATCAAGCAATCTATGAATCAACAAACGAGGAAATAAAGAAGCAAGAAGACGTTCATATTGTTACAAAGCATGAATCAAGCATCATTACAGACCTGTTAAACAAATATCAATCAGTCAACAAAATTGCACGTATTCTAGCATTAGTTATGAAGATTACGACGTACAAAAGAAAAGCAAAAAAGCATTATCTATCATTATCAGAAATCAGTCAAGCAAAGCAAAAAAATTTCAAGCAAGTACAGCAAGAAGAGTTCGCGAATGAAATAAGATGTTTAAAGCAAGAGGGAAAGCTAAATTTAAAAAGCAAATTGTTAAAATTAAACCCTTACCTCGATCAAAATGATATCTTAAGAGTCGGAGGGAGACTAAAAAAGGCACATATCAGCCATGACATGCAGCACCCTATTATTCTGCCGCACAGTGGACGTCTGACAGAATTAATAATAGAGGACGCACATCTAACCATGTTACATGCCGGAGCCCGGCTGACATTGGGTTTTATCAGACAAAAATATTGGATTCTAGGAGGGAACGTCGCTACAAAGAGGCAGCTTCGTCAGTGCGTAACATGTAGAAAACAAAATCCACACTGCCAACAGCAAATTATGGGGCACTTGCCGGAGGCCAGAAGTAATCCATCCCGTCCCTTTTCACACACAGGCGTAGATTTTACCGGTCATATTTACGTCAAATCAAGCAAAGGACGAGGCATCAAGAGCACAAAGGGATATGTGGCTGTCTTTGTGTGTATGGTAACGAAGGCAGCACACTTAGAACTAGTTAGTGATTTAAGCACAACTTCATTCATCGCAGCATTGAGAAGGATGACGGCTCGCAGAGGGACGCCTAGTCATATTTATAGTGACAATGGTCGCAATTTTGTAGGTGCCAATAAGGTACTACAACAGGAATATCAAGCACTAATGAATATCATGCAAGACAAAGATCTAAAGGCAGAAGTATTAAATATGGAAATCGAGTGGAGCTTTAATGCGCCCTCATGGCCATCTGCAGGCGGTCTTTGGGAGGCGGCAGTTAAAAGCTTCAAATATCATTTCAAGAGGGTTATTGGTGACCAGATTCTTAAATTTGAGGAACTATATACGGTGCTTACACAGATTGAAGCTTGTCTCAACACGAGACCTTTATGTGCTATATCAGAAGATCCAGACGATGTAGATTTTTTAACGCCTGCTCACTTCCTAACAGGTGGGTCAAAGGTTTCCATACATGAGACTGAAACGGATTTGAGAACCCGTTGGCAGTTGACACAAAAAATTGTACAGGATCTCTGGAAAAAATGGAGGAATGAGTACCTAGTACAAATAACAGAAAGAAGTAAGTGGAGACAAGCTACAAGCAACCTCAATGTTGATGATATTGTCATGATTCATGTTGACAATCTTCCGCCGGGCAAATGGCTGATGGGCAGAGTCATCGAACTACATCCCGGTTCCGACGGCAAAGTTCGCGTGGTTACAGTGAAAACCAAAAACGGAACACTTAAACGTCCTATCACAAAATTATCAAAACTCCCAGTTAACAATGAAACCTCGCAAATCAAGCAAGCAAATACCGCGCGGTTGGGAGTTTCTAACATAAATAAGCGCTCTGAAACAAGGAAAGGAAGCACTCGTTACAATATAGCTGCAGTATTTGCAGCAATCATGTTATTCTTTAGTATCATAACAACTTCCCAATGCGCACTTAACGTCACACAATTCAGAAATAATCAACATATTTACTTCGACAAACTAACAAACATGCAGATCATACGCGACGACTGGAAATTAATCATATATTACGATTTAGATCCTTATTGGGAAGGAATTACCGCACTTAACAAAAGTATAATGGCCCTGGAACAAACATGCAGTACGATCCAAGAGCAAAAATATTGTGACATAATATTATTGCAACTACGTCATGGGTACAATGAACTCGATTACAATAATCATATGTTACTCAGTCAGCATTTTGCAAAGCAAGCGAACAGGTGGCGGCGAGGTCTTATCGACGGTGTCGGTTACATAGCAAATGGCCTCTTCGGTGTATTGGACGCTCGATTCGCAGAACAATACGAGAAAGATATCACTCTTCTTCGTAAAAATCAAAAGCATATTGTATCATATTGGCAAAATCAAACTTCGGTCATAGAAGCAGAATTCAGTCTCTTAAAGAGGATGGAGGCTACAATGCATAAACAACATAAAATGATTCATCAGCAGTTTGCAAACATCGAAAATACATTAGAAGTATTAAAGGCTGCAACTCAAAACATTTCGAGAGTAAGTAAAGTTTCTATGGGAGCTGTGGTCGCCAGCAATCTATTACGCGACTTGAAAGATTTACAGAATGCTTTAGTGGACACAATCACAGACATCTATCATGGTCGATTTAATCCACATTTAATAACAGCAGAACAATTACAGGATCAGCTGAGCATTATTGCTAGTCATTTGTCTAATGACGTCACGTTACCTGTAGAAAACATTCATGCAGATCTTGCACAACTTTTTAAACTTCTACGGGTCAAAGCAAGAATGCTTAAAAATTACTCAATTTTTGAAGTACAAATACCCTTGATTAGCAGAGACACCTATGAAATATTCAAGCTTATACCAATTCCTACAGAGAAACCCAACGACACAATGCTTTCAATTAAACCAGTGTCAGATTTCATAGCTGTGTACCTGAAAAAGGATGCATACATTATGATAATAGAAAATATCATAGATTCATGTCTAGTGACAAATGTACATCTGTGCTATATTCATTATCCTATCTATAAATTAAGCAGAGATAAAGACAAAGCCAATCAAAGTCATCAGCGTGTGAAGTCAACGTCGATCCCTGTAAAAATCTATGGATGGAAAGCCATTCTATCAACAATTATATATATTTTTGCTGCGGTCAATGTAATCTACGAACAGTATGTGGAGATCAAGTTACCGCGCATCAGCTGACTCACTCCGGACTTATAACTATAGATTACGGCTGCATAATCAAATCAGATAATTTTGAAGTAATTGCGCATCAACAAAGAAAGAGCGATGTTAGTATTAGTGCTAACCTATACTCACCAGTCATTGCATCCATAAACCACGTTATAAACGTGTCTATTCCTCAAGATGTCTTGAACGACTCCAGCATAGAGAGCGATCGAGAGCTTAAAACGATTGAGGAAAAAATCAGAATCATGAAAGAGAGTGGATTGTTATTTGACAATCTGTCATCTCATGACATTCACCATTACACCATCACATTCATCTACTCTACGATCGGCGTGGTAGCAGCATGTCTCGGAGTGTTCGCGTGGCGGCGCGCGCGCACACGCGCTGCGCCCCCCCGCACTTGCGCCGGCGATGCCCGCAGCAGCTGGCGTGCCCGGCGGCGGCGCATGCCCGGCCATGCAACGTGCGTGTGTTGGTGATAGTGTAGTGTACCAGTGTGACAATGAAAGGGCGAAGGTAGTAACAAGTGCGCGAGTGTTAGATAAAGCCACCTCCCCTATGTTAGGTTCTTACACAAGCATTTCAAATTTGTGAACAGTGTGTTAACATAGAGACACTAAGAAATTAGATTAATATCAAACCATTTATTCTAATTATTTGTATCTTCTCACATTGTCTTAAAAATAAACCGACTTCCAAAACAAAACACTACAAAGTAAAAATAAGTTTTTTTTCAGAAGTCGGTCTTTGGTACCTATTTTTTAGGGTTCCCAAAGGGTAAAAACGGGACCCTATTACTAAGACTCCGCGGTCAGTCTGTCTGTCTGTCACCAGGCTATATCTCATGAACCGTGATAGCTAGACAGTTGAAATTTTCACAGATGATGTATTTCTGTTGCCGCTATAACAAGAAATACTAAAAACAGAATAAAATAAATATTTCAGTGGGGCTCCCATACAACAAACGCGACTTTTGTGCTGTTTTTCGAGATAATGGTACGGAACCCTTCGTGCGCGAGTTCGACTCGCACTTGGCCGGTTTTTTCGTCTATGAAAATAAAGTAATTTTTCGATTTTTGTGTTTTGTTTTGGAAGTCGTTTTTTGTTTTTAAGCTTTTTTTTATTTTTTATTATTGTTGTTAGGATTGCGCTTGACCACTACATCACCTGATGATGTGGTCGACGATGAAGAAACTTAATCGAGATATTATCATACACCCAAAACATACTTATCATTGAGAAGTTCTAGTGGCCATCTGTGGTCTTCTTCATCAGTTCCACTTCACCAAATTATACTTTTAAATATTCAGAGAATTACTATGGCCGTGACTGTATACTTTATTATATGAACCCGCCGCGGTTGTCCGTCACCGGACCCTCCCTCCCGCAGCGGCCTCCAGCCGTCCACCGCGATATCATATGCGTATGGGAGGCCCCATACGACATCGTGGCCCGCCTCAGTTGCGGTGTCACCTAGGCAGCACCGCAACCTACATGTTGGCCGCTACGTCCGTCGTCGGCTTATCGGAAAAAGTCCTGACAAGCGTCCCCTCCTCGGTTTCCTCTTCACTTTACCTTGGATGACCAAGCTACGGTTAGTGAGCCCCTCCGCCTCGACAATGCGGGAACCCACCGAGGGGGTTGGTTGGTACCAACTGTAGAATCATAGAAAGTGGATTTATATGCCTATAAAGTTCTACTTATCCGTGCCGACTAGTATTAATTTTATATGTGAGTTAATATGAGTTTATCGCAATCTGTGACGATACGATGAAACAAGCTTGTCTAGAAGTAACATACCTATTCACACACGGGAGTATATGTAAAGTTATCAGGAAACAAAGACTCCGCCAAGGAATTACCTGCCTTAGCTGTACGTTTAATGAAAATACCTATTCCCAAAACGTTTACGTAATAGATTTACAAACAAACTACGACAACTCCAGCTTTACTTGGACGACCAATCTTTGCTTTTCTTATAAGCGAAACCCTTTCAATAGACAAAGTAAACGATACCTTGTTCAAACTAACCATATCAAATTAGGATCCAATAACAATAGAAGAAAGAGAAACAATCCGAACCAAAATATCGTTGATTTTCAATTTCAAATGAACAAAATATCGTGCCAATATCCTATCTTTGTAAACTTTTTGTCGCCAAAGGATTGGAGCGGAACAAATATACGAAACAAATTGAATGGTGACAATGTTATTTTAGAGCTTTTGTTTGATTCGTGCCTGTTAATCTGGCCCTTTTAGTTAGGGGCTGAAACCACGGAATAGTGTGAAAATGGAGTGATCGGTAATGCATAGTTAAAGTAAATTTTTAACCGACTTACCAAAAAGGAGGAGGTTCTATGTTCGACTTGGTGTATGGTTTTTTTTTTAATGTATATTCACCGATATCTCCGTCAATTGTGGACCGATTTAGAAAATTCCTTTTTTTTTTAAGAGAGAGTATGTTTTGAAATTGGTCCCCTTTTAAATTGGTGAAGATCTAATGAAGGTCTTCGGAGATATACAACAGAACTCTTTAATAAATGACGGCAAATCTCTCGGGATTGCTGCCATCGCATGTCTGTTTATTGTTTATCGCCATTATGCTCTAAAGGGGTACGCAGATATGTACAGTTCACCCTGGTACACTCTCATTTCACCGGTTATGTTCAGTTTCCTGATATTCGGGTAATCTATTCTGGCATTATAGGTACCTTACTTAACAACTTGCCTATTAGGTAGGAAAACTAAAAAGTGAAAAATAAAAACGTTTTTTACAAAAAAATACTACTGTAGAAAGCGTAGACAGTGGTTAATAAATTAGTAGATAAATTACTTTTATAGTTCATATATTTTGTAAGAATTAAACAATATTCCTGCCGTCTGGGCGGCTACACTAGAATTGACAATCAAAAACATATTCACTTATTTTCTATTCGAAATTCATTTACCTTTCAAGTAATACCAATTGCCAGTGTTTTTTATAGGCAAGTAGGTTGCCTTCTAGTTAAGCAGAGTCCTCACATGAGCTACGCCCCTACGAATAGACGCGCAGAATCATATGAAGTGCTTCTATTCTATATCTTGAAAGGTTACATGAATCCTACCTTACCCTAACCCGAGCATTTACTTAATAGGGAAATCACATTTACAATTGAGGTACGACCCTTAAAAGGGGAAGGCTTAATCATGACAAACGAGTTATCGGACGCTCCGATATGTGCTTCTAACTTCAGCTGACGTGCAAATACGCACTAACAAAACAACGCCGTGATGCTTGAACCTCCTTAGCCAAAACCCTAAAAAAGGAACAAGGCAACACAAGAAAGAATGATGCGTCAACTCACATCGACCCGGATGGGGTTTAATCTCAAAAATTCAAATATGATACAATTTTTCGATCTCTTGCGTTTATCAGGCCAGAGAAGGAAAGGCTGGATCGCATCGAATTTCTAATCCTATTCATAGAGCTTGCACCAGGGTTTTTTATTACAAATGCATTTATTATTTTAAACATCAGACATAAACTGGACCAATGATGTCGACTCGACATCCTTTGCAAAGGCTATGCCCCGTTAGCAAAGTCGGTTTCAGTTATGACTATTACTTTAAGAAACCCACTGGGTTATACTAATACCCTGGCTTGTGCCTATGCCTTAATCGCATAACCAATAAACATTTCTTAGATGCGTGGCCAACGTTGCCAGCCTCTTCTTCCCCCTGCGGCTCACAACTCATCAGCACATCATCAGCACAATATATCGATACTATTTGAGAATATCGATAAGAAAACTATCGATACATTTTTTCCTACTTTCCCATCCCTATTAACTTCAATATGTCAAATTTGATAGTTGTCATTCATATTTTTTCTCTATTTGACAACAGGCTTCTTCCTTTATGGAAACCTTACTAACCTTAACTTATTCTTACCTATCTCTTATCCTACTCTAACATTAAAAGGTTTTAATCTATTTACATGTACTATGTCCCTAAATCGCCTATTATTATTTTTTATAATTACATAATTTACATCAGATAATCTTCTAACTATTCGGTATGGGCCTTTATACAACCTACATAGTTTTATACTTCTATTTGTGGTCCGTCTAGGTGTATAGAGCATAACTAATTGATTAGGCGTAAATATTCTCAATTTAGCTTTTCTATCATATCGCATTTTCTGTTTAACCTGTGCCTTTTTTATATTATCTATGGCACAACGTGACAAACTGTTCCCTAGCTCATGACGTCCCACATAATCAACCATGTCAACATTGCTGCTATTTACTAGCATGTCGGTTTGAAATAATGGTTCCCTAGCGTATAGCAACATGTGAGGTGAAAATCTAGTGGTTGACTGTTTGCTGGAATTATAAGCAAAACATACTAGTGGAACATAACTACACCAATTTCGCTGATCGTTGGTGACATACATGGAAATCATCTGACACACTGTTCGATTAAATCGCTCAACTAAACCATTCGTTGCAGGGTGGAACGCAGTGGTGAAGCGTAACTTGGCTCCGAAATAACTTACAGTTTCTTTTACCAAGCGAGATGTAAAAACTGACCCCCTATCCGACACAATTTCCTTAACTCCTCCATAACGACAGAAAATCTCCTCTATTAGGAACTCGCTAATCCTTTGCGCTGTCACCCTAGGAACTGCTCTACAAACTGCATACTTCGTTGCATATTCCAAACTTACAATGATATACCTATTACCTCTCAGCGACTTCCTAAAAGGACCTAACATATCTATCCCAACTCTTTCCATCAATCGGTTCACAACAACAGGTTGTAACTGGGCCACCTGGTCGTCCTTCTTCCGCTCTTGGCACAATACGCAGCTTCTTACATATTTATCTACCACTCTTTCTGCATCCTTAATAAAGTACCTCGCTCTAAACTGAGCCAAAGTATTCGCCAAACATAAATGCCCTCCGGACCATGGATCATCATGAAGCTCTTTCAACACCTCCTTTAACAAGTTTTTAGGAACGACTACTAACATCCGATCATCATTCAGAATCCTGGTTCTCTTACACAAAATGCCATTTTCACACTAAATCCCTTCACCACATTACTCCCGCTAGCTGCTATCCTATCCAACCAATACCTACAAAAATCATCTCTAAGCTGGTCATCTCTTATCCTGACCACCTCAATCCTACATAACTGCATGCCGTCGTCAGGGCCCTCTGTCCTCTTCGAGTCTTCTTCGTCTTGCACTAATGGATTCCTACTCAAAAAATCAGCAATAACGTTATCTCTGCCAGAACAATGTACAATATCGAAGTCATACGCCTGGATACACAGCGACCACCTAGCTAATCTTCCATTCATGTCCTTTCTACCTCGTAGCCAGCACAATGCCTTATGATCCGTGACCACCTGGAACTTCAAACCCCAAAGAAAATGTTTAAAATAATTTAACGCCCAGACTAAAGCAAGACACTCCTTCTCCGTTGTAGAATATTTCTTCTCTCCTTCACTCAGCTTCCTGGACGCGTATGCTATAGGGAACAACACATCATCACCTTGTTTGAGACAGCAGCCAAGGGCCTCCCCACTAGCGTCCACATGCAACCTAGTAATTAATTGCTTATTACTAGAATAAAAATGCAATATCGGGGGTGATTCCATAATATTTATTATCTTCTGGAAGGCTTCTTCTTCTTTTCTGCCCCATATAAACTTGGCGTTTTTTTAATAATCTTGTAAGAGGCAACACTATTTCGGCAAAACTACTAATGAACTTTCTATAGTAAGAAAACAAACCCAATACAGACTTAACCTGTTTTGTATTTGTTGGGGTCTTGAGTGTTTTTAACGATTGCAATTTTTTTTTATCAGGCTTAACTCCTTCACCGGAGATCTCATGCCCCAACACTGAAATTTTCATATAACCAATGAACGCGACGATAGATCGTGGTAGAGGAAATGAAAGAGAAGTGGACTGTATAACAAGATGAAATATATTGAAATAGAGAAGATGAGAAATTATAGAACAACGGTCGGTTAAAGGTAAACAAAGGGAAATGATGCGCGAGCGCAGCCGTGCGTGGAGATGTGCAGCAGCTGACTGTTCGTGGCGGTGTCTCGCTCGCTCGGCCGTCGGCCGGCGGGCACCCCGCTGCCCCGCGTCCCTCGTTCACTGCAGCTGGCGCGCGACGGTGTAGAGAGGAGCGGGTCTCAACATGCTCCCCCCGTTGAAGAGTCTTCAACAGTAGAAACCGGCAGCGGGCAGATGGTGTTGAAGGCGCGCCGGATGACACCCTTTCTTGTGTGGATGTCAGCGACCCTCGCGACGCCATCTCTGCCTGGGAGAACATGTTTGATGCGTCCTAAAAGCCACATAAGAGGAGGTAAGTGGTTGTCCTTTATGACAACTAAAGTTCCTTCCTTGAGCTCGCCAGACGACCGGCACCATTTCGTTTTCTCTTGGAGCCACATAACATACTCGTGTGAGAAACGAGCCCAGAAGTGCTGCTTCAGATATTCGATATGGCGAAATCGTTTCAAGCTGTTGACATTGACGTCCTGGATCTGTGGATGAGGCAGCATGATTAGAGAACGACCAATAAGGAAGTGTGCCGGGGTTAATGGAGCGAGGTCGGAAGGATCGCTGGACAGTGGAGTTAAGGGCCTTGAGTTTAAAATAGCCTCAACTTGAATTAAACAAGTCGCCATCTCCTCAAAGGTCAGGTTTGTTAAGCCCAAAGTGCGTCGTAGATGATGCTTGGTGGATTTAACTGCAGACTCCCATAGGCCTCCGAAGTGTGGAGTATATGCAGGTATAAATGAAAAGTTTATACCAGGGTCGATTTTATTGAGGTTTAAGTCTTGCGAAAGTAGTCGGGCCAACTCATTGAAAGCACCGACAGAGGTTGTACCGTTGTCGGAAAAGATGTTACGGGGTTTTCCCCTTCGAGCAATAAAGCGGTTTAGTGCGGCTAAGAAAGCTTCCTTTGTAAGGTCCGACACAAGTTCGAGGTGGATGGCTCTCGTAGCTAGGCACACAAACACACAAATAAAGCATTTGATGAGTCTACACCCTCTGCCTTTCCGGTCAGCTATCATGATGGGGCCGGCGTAGTCTACTCCTGTGTCTAAAAATGGAAACTCTAAATGTAGACGCTGCTCTGGAAGATTACCCATGATAGGCTGAATAGTGTTGGCCTTGATCCTACAACATTTCACGCATTGATGTGTGGTCTTTTTTGCCAAGTTCCTACCCCCAATAGGATAATAGTGATGACGAACAGTGGCCAATAAAAGTTGTGGCCCAGCATGCAAGAGGCGTAAATGAAACATGTTGAACAAGAGAATGCAAATTGTATGAGAACTAGATATTAGAATTGGATGCTTAACGTTATAGTCATAGAATGAGTTATTTAATCTTCCTCCAACACGAATTAGATTAGAAAGAGTATCAAAGAAAGGTGACAAAGATAATAGCTTATTCTTTGCTGGTAAATGTTTACCTGATTTAATTAAGTGGTACTCTTCCGGGAAAGATTCCATTTGACTAAATCTTAATAATAAGTTTAAAGAATTGTTAAGTTGAGTAGAAGTTAGTGAACCAGTTTCAAGTGATTTTTTATTGCATTTATTAATGAATCGCATGACGTATGCCGTCACACGCTGTAATGTGCTGAAGCTTGAGAATTTTGAAATTAACGCATTAATTGGATTTTCTATAATGTGATTAGAAACCTGAAAAGAAGCAACTGTTTCCGGTAATTCAGAATTATTATGATGTGATTCAGGGAACTGAGGCCATGAAGATGTATCTTTGCTAAGAAATTGTGGTCACTTATTCGGTTTTAGCGTAAGGTTTGCTTTCTTTAATCTACACATGACTTCTTCTAACGATTCCATAAACTCCGCGAAGTTATTACACCACTCTAAGATATTATCTACGTAACAAATGGCCTTTTTATATTTGATACCAGCTAAGACCTTGTCCATTATCCTTTGGAAAACAGCTTGACTTGTTTTGAGCCCAAAAGGTAAAACATTAAACTCATATAGACCGGAAGCAGTAATAAACGCAGTTTTATGCTTATCCTTTTCACTTAAACGATGCTGCCAGTAGCCTGAATATAAATCTAAATCCGCAAAGTATCGCGCCCCTGACAAATAAATCATTAAATCTTCTATGATCGGTAATGGATAACTATCGGTAATGACTTTTTTATTTAACTTCCGATAATCAACGCAGAATCTCCAGGACTGATCTGGCTTCTGTACTAATACAACGGGCGAAGCGTACGCACTCCTTGATTCACGGATAACACCATTCTTCAGCATCTCTTCTGTTTGTGTATTTATTATGTCAAGCTGTTTAGGAGATACTCTATAAGGAGGATGATGGACAGGTATATCATCTATAGTTCTAATAGTAATTTCTTCTACACTACAGCTGCCTAGCTTCGAAGCCGAAAATGCAAAATTCTCTCTATATGATGAAAGAAGCTTCTTAAGTGATTCCAATTTACAGAGACTCAAGTTTGGGTTTATATCAAGTTCCCTTTTTACATTACATTCTTTGGGTACAGTTGATATATAACTCTCATCATTACTATTTACTAATCTCGAAAAATACAAGTGGTCATTCTTAGACACCGTATTTACACTTCTTTCTTCCATAGATTCACCATGGCCGTTCAAGACGTTATTAACTTTATTTGTTTCGTCTTGATAGCTCTTCCACACCACTGGTTGTGAAATCGACGTAACGTTTTGTTCAGAATATTTACAAAATTTAGCACAAAACTTGCCTTTAAAAAATACACATTTCTTACTAAAGTCAATTATAGCCTCATTATTATATAGAAAATCTTGGCCAAGTATTAGACTTTGGTTAATGTTTTTATCACAACAAAGTCACTTGTTAAGACACACGAATCCACAATGAAGTTGATCCTTGTTTTTCCTATAACTTTTAGGTGTGCACCCGAAATAGATTTCACAAAATGTTTCGTCTCATCACTGGTATGTTTCAGACCTAGCAGCCGAACTAATTCTTCCGTAATGCAAGAGATAGAAGCACCCGTGTCAACTAATGCGTTATAAAATTGATTAGCTATACAAATGTTAATAAATGGAGTAAGATAACCGTGTTTGTTGTCTTCGGTTGGGAGCTGCTCTTTCATGGACACAGTACGCAACTCCTCGTCTATCTTTATTGTCTGTGTCCTGGTTCGTTTGGGTGATCGGTTGGTAAAGGGCTTCTAAATCTAGGGGCAACATGAGAGCGGTTATTTCTGACCTCGAAGCGCTGCCTTGTGCGTAAATTGTATCTCGGTGTGTGAAAGATTTCGCCGTCGCCCGCCCGATGCGGAGTCACGCTAGACTTGGCCACACCTGGGCTTGGTGATCTCCGTGAGGCAGGGAACCCTTGATTAGACGGCGTTTCGAAACGCACGCGCGGAGGTTGCACCGGCAAATTTATGCGCTCATTTTGCACACCTTCTAATATTTCCCTCTTTTGTATTATTGTGGCAAGAAGCTCTGCTCTGGAGCCGTATAATTTCGTGCCTAATTTAAATTTATAATAATTTGTTATCCCTTTTAAGAAAATTCTAATGAAAACTTGGTCATCGGCTATGCCTGCTTGCTCAGCATATTCCGCCAGTCTATAGAAAAAGGCATTTACATTCTCTTGTCTATCTTGCCGTGCGTTGTAAAATTTCTCAATAAAATCTAACCTCGCTGGGAATTCTTTTTTTAAGTTATTGCAAATGTCTTTGAACGAAAGATCGTCCTTGTAAATGAACTTATAATAGGCAAGTGCCGGGCCGTCCAAGTATGCGCCCAAAATCAGCCCCAAGTCTTGTTCCTGCCATTTATTTATAGCAGCAATTTGACGGAACTGCATGAGGAAATCCTCAAAACTGGACTTTGTTCCTGTCCCCGTGAATACCGGCTGTGCCATCTTTACCTAGTTAGAAAATACCACTTATCTTTGATAATCCACGTGCTAGTGTTCGTCGGCTAGGGTTCTCGCCAACGATATCTTCGTTCTCCGTAACCTCACACTCACAGATGGGGCTTCGTGCACTGTTTTCGCCGTGCACACGCGAAATATTTATTGTATTTTTTTTTACATGGATATTTTCTGTACCCGGCGCCTCCACCAAATGTAGAAGGCGTAGACAGTGGTTAATAAATTAGTAGATAAATTACTTTTATAGTTCATATATTTTGTAAGAATTTAAAAATATTCCTGCCGTCTGGGCGGCTACACTAGAATTGACAATCAAAAACATATTCACTTATTTTCTATTATAAATTCATTTACCTTTCAAGTAATACCAATTGCCAGTGTTTTTTATAGGCAAGTAGGTTGCCTTCTAGTTAAGCAGAGTCCTCACACTACCGACTTCCAAATAAGAAAACTACAAAGTGAAAAATAACTTTATTTTTGGAAGTCGGTGTCCGTAACGCAAAAAAATGGTACCTACCAGAGGTCAGTGTCTTCCAAAAATAAAGTAATTTTTCATTTTGTAGTTTTCTTATTTGGATGTCGGTTGTATTTTTTTGTAAAAAAGTTTTGTATTAACACACTCGCACATAGTAATACTTGAAACTATGATGATTTTTCTTTGTCAACTTTTGGTAGTGCGCAAAGGCAAAAATTATCTCAAGAATTATTTCGAGAAGCAAAACGTATCTATGTACAATTTCAGGTTTGTGTTAATTTTATTCCAAATTCGTTTAACCAAGTTGAGGCGTTATTTATTAACAAACATTTAAACATACAGACGTTCACACTGGTAATATTAGTTGCAAACTACAAGGTTAACAAAAAGGTTTGGTTATCCTATTCAAACGCCTCATATGAGCCAGAAGCTGGCTCTATAACTTTATAGGTATTCCTTTTACTTTGAACACGTACCAATTCACTATTACATATTTTTTTTTTATTATCAATAGGCTCGCGCTTGACCACTATCTCACCTGATGGAAAGCGATGATGTGGTCGACGGTGAAGCACGCTTGCCTAGAAAAAACCTATTCACTCTTGACTTAAAGACCCCTAGATTGTAGCTATCGGGAAACACAGACTCCGGCAGGGAATTCCACTCCTTAGCTGTACGCATAATAAAAGTGTCCCCAAAACGTTTTGTGCGTATGGGTGGGATGTCCACCATGTACCGATGACGCATCACCGTGCGTCTGGTTGTCCGATGATGGAACGGGCTGGGCGGAATTAAATCATGCAATTCCATCGCACACTCCCCGAAATGTAACCGATAAAATACCGACAAGCTGGCAACTCGGCGACGATGTTCAAGGCTCTGGAGCTTTGATTTGACCAGTGCTTCATCGCCGATGAGTCTCTTGGCCCGCTTTTCGATCGACTCTAGTGCATCTAGCTGATATTTGGCAGATCCGTCCCAGAGATGAGAACAGTACTCCATGCTCGATCGAACTTGCGCTTGATACAAGTTGAGCAGCTGTTCCGGCGTGAAGTACTTTCGCACCTTCGCAAGGATCCCCAACTTTTTGGCAGCCAGCTGAGCCTTTGCCTCAATGTATGGCCCAAAATTGAGAGTTGATGTCAGCGTAACGCCAAGAAGCTCAAGATGGTCCGTTATTGGCACGGTTACATCACGGAAAGTTGGAGCCGGGTGAAATTGGCTCTTTTTAGCGGAAAAAAGACACGCCTGGGTTTTAGCAGCATTAAACTTGACCAGATTGGCATCACCCCAATCGGAGACTGCCTGCAAGGACAAGTTTAAACGCTCCACCATGGCCTCACGGAGAGACCGGATCAGTGGCCCGGTAGCACGTGCGTTGGACAAGTATCTCTCAGCAACAGTGCTGTCGTCTGCATACCCAAAGGTGCCGGGTTTTAGCAGATCGTTGATGTGCAACAAGAACAATGTTGCCGAGAGTACCGACCCCTGAGGGACGCCGGCATTAATATCCAATTGGTCCGACGAGCAGCCATCGATAACCACTCGAATGGACCGATCCCTCAGGAAGTCTGCAATCCAATCACACAGACCACCGGGCAGACCGAATGAAGGAAGCTTACCAATAAGGCTTTCGTGCCAGACCCTATCGAAAGCCTTCGAGATGTCGAGGGAGACGGCAAGCGCTTCCCCGTGCCTCTCAATGGCCTCACTCCATATGTGAATGGCATACGCTAGAAGATCCCCAGTAGACCGATTTCGGCGGAAGCCGTATTGGCGGTCGCTAAGGATATCATTAGTTTCTAGGTATGCCAGGAGGTTAGTATTTAGTATACGCTCCATACTCTTACAGAGTATGGAAGTTACAGAGATGGGTCTGTAATTAGCCGGGTCAGCTCGACTGCCCTTCTTGGGCACGGGCTGTACGTTGGCTTGCTTCCAAGCATTCGGCACTTTTCCAGTCTCATATGAAAGGCGGAATAGGCGTGTCAAGATCGGAGACAGTTCAGGCGCACAGGTTCTAAGAACTATAGCTGGTATTCCGTCAGGGCCACTAGCCTTATTCACGTCGAGGTTTCGCAGCACCCTACGGACGTCCTTTTGATGGATGCGAATGTCCGACATACTCGTCTCGCATCCATCAGGAGAAGGAGGGGGCCGCGAATCACCAGGATTCAGACGCGAAGATTCCGCAAAAAGAGAGGCAAATAAATTTGCCTTCTCTTCAGCGGAGTGGGCCAGTGACCCATCAGGTTTCAGCAGTGGTGGTAGTGAGGGACGGCAGAAGTTCGATTCGACCGACTTAGCCAGGGACCAAAACGCTTTACTACCTGCTGGGTAAGAAGCAAGTTTGGTGCCTATTCGGCTAATGTGGTCAAACCGAGCCCTTCGCAACACCTTCTTGCAGGACTTGGCAGCCCTGTTGTAGGCTCTCTTCTTCTGATCCACGTCACTCGCCTTGCGCGATCGTGCGTCGGCCCATGCCAGGTATGCCTTATGCTTAAGGGCATCGGCGCAATGACATTCGGCGCCAAACCATGGCCGGTCAACGCTGGACACCGTTACGTCAGAGAACGGAATGTAGTACTCCATCCCCTGACGCAACACATCTGTCACTGCGTCAGCGCATGACGATGGGTCATCCGAAGAGAAGCAAGTGGGCTGCCAAGGATAGCATGCGAAGAAAGATCGCATGCCATCCCAATCTGCTGACCTGTACCGCCAAACCCGCCGGGTGCCTCTTGGGCTGGGATCGGGCGGGGAGTAGACGGACACAGACTTCACCAGACAGTGGTCTGAACTACCCAAAGGTGAAGTTATCGACACAGAGTATCTGTCTGGCTCTGTTGTCAGCAAAAGGTCCAAGCAATTGGCCGTGTGTGAATCAACATCCGGCACCCTTGTTGCCCCATGGACCAGCTGGGTTAGATTTAGCGCAAGCGAAAGCTTACGCATCTCCCGTCCAGCATGGTCAGTGCACCGGTATGGAAAGAGCCACTTCTGGTGGTGAGCATTGAAGTCCCCCAGTAACACTATTTGGGCGGAAGGGTACCGTTGCTGTGCCGCATCAGCCGCCTCACTAAGGTACTCTGTGAGCCTGGTTGTCTCCTGATCTCCTGAATGCGAACGGTAGACACAGGCGTAGATAATTTTATCCAGACCTGTGTCCACGAGAGCCCACAGCGTTGAGAATCTGGAGTCCTCAAGGTTACGGAGACGCCGATAGCAAGTGTCGTCACGGGCGTACACACATACACCCGCGCGTGTTCTAAAATTGTGCTCCAGGGTAAACCCTGGGTATGATAAGTACGAGACGTCTGAAGGACTCGCTATCTGCGTCTCCGTAAGAAAAAACAGCGCTGGTTTCTCAGCCTCCAGGTGGTAGTGGACTGCAGAGAGATTTGAGTGCAGACCTCTAAAAAAAACATTGTTCTGTATAGAATCCCGGCGGGATTGTAGTCATTCGTCAAAGTTGTTCCGAATTTCACTCTCATTTTTGTTACATTTGTGATTGTGTATTAATTTTGAATACTCCAATCCTAATTACCTATTCTGTGATTGAATCTACCAAAAGCCAAAAAGGCAATTTACGCGTAACTTCGCGAGGGTTCATGAGTTGTAACTCATGTTTACTGGGTGAACGGTTTAAACCACCACCCAAGTGTATACAGTGTGGATGATTTTCATTATGTTTAGAAAACTGGTGTTTGCAGGCTGATAGGTATTATTGGCTGCGCTCAGTAGCATAACCATTAACTGACCTGACATAAGGTTGACTGCAAAAACTTTTAACTTGTACATCAATGTAATCTTATCTTACTAATTACACTATCACACTAGTATCACATCACACTACTATTATAAACGCAAAAGTTTGTGAGTGTGTGTGTGTGTATTTGTATGTTTGTTACTTCTTCACGCTCAAACGGAGATGAGGCCTTCGTACGGAAGATCTCCTCAAAGTGATTACGCCAGCGCAGGATCCCCTCAAAAGGAGCCCTTCCAACGTCACTATGAGCTGACCATCTTTTGACTCGACCGGCTTCTTCTTATACTTGCTGTCACCAAGGACCCAAGGTTTTGGTAGCTTTATACCATTCCTTCAGGTTACCGGTATTTGCAGATTGTTGAACACGATCAGCAATACCATTAGCCCATTGCTGCCTATCCTTTCGGGTGCTGCGATATATTTATTTGCGTTTCTGACGATATTGCATGTTATGGTCGGCTCGCATGGCGCCATTACGGGTCTCAAGCATTCTCAGATGAAGGTTTGTTCTGTCTTTTGATCACGCTCCAAGTGTGCTGTGACATCCAATCTTTACGAGAATGAGTCGGTCTGTCACCTAGAACGACGGGGCTGGTTTCAATTTAGGCCACTTTGATGCGTTTCTACTCCTCGTCCAATGAGTCCGAACCGGTATCGAGTCCCGAAAAACGGTTACGTAATTCGAGTTGAAACGTTTTACGGATGTCTAAGTCACGCAGTTTGCTCACGTCGAACTTTCGTCCGATCTTGCCGGGTCTTTCAGCCGCACAGTCAACTGCAACCTTGAGCTGGACTTCAGCAACTGCCAGATGGTGGCCGCTATTAATTTTGGACTTCGAGCAATGAGGAACGCCATTTGGCGCTAATGGAAAGGTGGTCAATCTAGTTCTAGGTGACGCCATCGGGTGAATTCCAAATGTACTTGTGGTGGTCGCCATGTAAGAATAATATTTCCCCAATGGTCAGGGGTTCTAACGAAATAACTTAACGTAAGTCCAGGTACAGAACAGGCATCAGAATGGCAGAGGTATATCTATCTCACCTTTATCGATTTCGAAAATGCATTTGATACGCTGAAGTGGTCCAGCATCTGGTCCTGCCAACTGGACATCGGATTGAATAGAACATTGTCCCTCTCTTGGAGTGTTTATACAAGAGTTATTCCTGTAAAGTAACTCACGAAGGCCTCATCTCGGGTGATGAGGCCTTCGTGAGTTACTTTATATATCAGAACACGCAGGCGGCCGCCAAGGCTGCCTCCTTTCACCGCTCCTCTTTTTAGTCGTTCTTGACGAGATTTTGCTTCGCATTTTCGACAGCAAGCGCCACGGGATAGAGTGGGGATTATTCTATTTTTTGAAGACGTCTATTACGCCGATGAACTATGCCTGCTGAGTCATACACACGCTAACATACAAGCAAAATTGAAATATTTGAGTCAGGAATCGGCAGAAACGGCACTAAAAATAAACAGCTGGAAGACACAAGCGATGAGATCTGTTGTGAAGAATACTTCACCGTTGCTGATTGGCACAGAGGAAGTGGAACGTATCCACAAGTGCCTCGGGAGTATTGTGTCAGAAACTGGAGGTAGTGAAGAGGACATTGCTTCAAGGATGGCCAAAGCACGAGCTACCTTCGCGAAGCTGTTTGGAAATTGTGGAAACTGACACGAAGGATTACACTCAAATGTCAAACCCGTGCTGCTATACGGGTGCGAAACGTGGCCCCACCTTTCTGCCCTATCGGTCACCCGCTGTGCGAGCAATGTGCCCTGCCCACTGCCACTTAAGTTTGGCAATTTTTCGGGCTATCTCGGTAACCCTGGTTCTCTTGCGGATTTTTACATTTCTGATTCGATCACGCAAGGAAACTCCGAGCATAGCCCCCTCCATTTCCCATTGGGTGACCGATAGCTTTCTAATGAGGCCCATTGTGAGCGACCACTTCTCAGAGCCATAGGTTATCACTGGCAACACACACTGGTCATAGACTTTCGTCTTGAGACATTATGGTTAGTTGGACGAAAAGAGACCGCGCAATTTCCTGAACGCTACCCAGCCGAGTCAGATTCGACGGTTGACTTCTTTCTCGACAATTCCCCTACCCAACTGGATTGTTTGTCCGAGGTAGACATAGTCGTCCGTCGTAATTTCGAATGTAGAATCTCCGATCTTGATAGGAGTGGTTGCCACATGGGCATTCAAAGACACATTTGTCCATGTGCTTCTTAATTATATTATTTTCTTTATATGAGCTTTATTTGCCTTGCTGTGGGATATTCTTCGTCAATATCAACACCTTTTAAAGTTCCCACTACTGTGACACAGGCTTCCTCTCTGTGAGCGGGGTAACAGTGGGACATTAAGGGGCTGAGGACGAACAGTTTACAATCGACATCTGAGGTTCTAAGCCACGCCCACTGTCATCGATAGTTTAGGGGAAACTTAAATTGGAGCGAAAAGTATTTGAAAATTAAATACACAAGGCCGACCACAGAGGCCCATATCATAAACGGACTCTTCCGATGTTTTTTTTACAAAAATATAACCGCGCAAGTTCTAGTTCAAACTGGCTAGCATCTGACATCAGATCGTTCACTGTTATTTTGCCTATGAATGCAACCTTATTGCTACGAAAATAAAGATCACTAAAATAGGTAATCTGGCTAGTGTCATACGAGTCTTTGCCGTGCAAATTGAATAAATATTATAATTATGTCTGCTTCTATGCGACTGCCACATATAAGAACACAGTACGTTACATTTTTTTATATTGGTTTAATAGCTAGATAATTTTATTTATATTATTTTAATGAGTTTTACTATACTGAAATCGACTGTGCAATATTAAACTGGAAACTTTAAATTTGAATTGAGATTTGGTGCTTTCAGTAATCAATTTTATCATTATTTACAATAGGAAAGTCACATCAAATTGTAAAGACACCTTAAATTAGCAAATATCCAAAATTTACTAGGTTTGGAATTGTCTTTTTTAGGCATGTTTAAAATATGCAATAGAATGTATGACGCTATTATTATCATTTGTAAAATTAGTAGGTTCATATTCCTTGTTTAGTATTCTCTTGAAATCTTAATATATCATTTAGTTACTAATACAAGATGACTTTCCGCTCTCCTGGAATATAATAATTACAAAGCACGTACTGGGTTTTGATATACATCAGCCCTCTGTGGTGAAGTCACGTGGTGCCGCTTTTCTGTATATTAGAGTTAAAAAACAAATAGACAGGGCGCAAAAAACACGGTAATGTAAACTTTATCTATCTATATAAATAAAAAAAACCGGCCAAGTGCGAGTTGCACTAGCGCACAAAGGTTCCGTACCATTATCGCAAAAAAACGGAAAAGAACACGTATGTTGTATAGGAGCCCCACTTAAATATTGATTTTGTTCTGTTTTTAGTATTTGTTGTTATAGCGGCAACATAAATACACCATATGTAAAAAAAAAATTGCCTTGCTATCACGGTTCATGAGATACAGCCTCGTGACAGACGGACAGACAGACAGGGAGATAGACGGAACCCTAAAAATGCTGTATGTGATTGTAAGCGTCTCACTTGAGAACGGCTGAAAATATTTGTTGCTATTATTTGTTATATATCAATCAATCAATCAATCAATCATTTATTTGCTATAAGTATTGGTACAGTGTAGGTATTTAAAGATAATATAGAAAGAAAGAAAATGTTTATATGCGCCAGGCACAACGAATGCCATAAAAAAACCGGCTAAGTGCGAGTCGGATTCGCGCACGAAGGGTTCCGTACTTGTTAAATTGTGGTTTACGATTTATGACGTATTTAAAAAAAACTACTTACTTGATCTCGTTCAAACCAATTTTCGGTGGAAGTTTACATGGTAATGTACATCATATATTTTTTTTAGTTTTATCATTATCTTATTTTAGAAGTTTCAGGGGGGGGGGAGGACACATTTTACCACTTTGGAAGTTTCTCTCACGCAAACTATTCAGTTTAGAAAAAAATATATTAAATCCTTAATATCTTTTTTGAAGACCTATCCATATACCCCACATGTACAGGTAGGATGAAAAAAAAAATGATTTCCAGTTTTTCCTATTTTTGTTAGAAAATCTTAATGCGGTTCACAGAATACACCTACTTACCAAGTTTCAACAGCATAGTTCTTATAGTTTCGGAAAAAAGTGGCTGTGAAAAGTGGCTGTGACATAAGGGTTCCGTTTTTTGCCTTTTGGCTAGGGAACCCTAAAAAAGAAAACATAAATACTAAAAACAGTGTATGCCTCACAACCACGTATATGTTACTGTAAAATCCGAACTGTTGTTTCAGTTTAAAAAAAAAAACTATGATGAAACTTATTATTTATCGGTAAAACAGATTTACTAAGTCTTACCGGTAAAAGTCTAAAATCATCATCATCATCTACCTGCCCTTGTCCCATGTTACTTGGGGTCGGCGCAACACGTTTTCTTCTTCCATATCGTTCTGTCCCGCACCACGATATAATTGACTCCCTTTTCTTTAATATCACTCCTAACACAGTCCATCTATCTTTTCTTTGGCCGTCCCCTCCCTCTTCATCCATCCCCAATTAAATTCATAAGAGTACACCTAAGTCATTCCAGACATTCTTTTCCCGCACCGTCTAGAACCAGCCCTCACGGTACGCGTCCAAATCCTCACGGTACGCGTCCAAATCATCTCGGTACCTATTTCTGGACCGGCCTCAACGGTGCGTCCCATCTTCAAGATTGTGGAGGCATGCCCAGCGCTCAATTTGCATGCTACTAACGTGAGCCGTAATGGCATTGGCCCATTTGAGCCGAACAGCCTTTTTACCCACGTCTGTTATGCCCGTTTGGGAACACAGCGTGTTCCGTATTCTGTCTGTTCTTTTTACATCCAGAATGCTGCGTAAATCTCTGGCAATCCCCAAGTGTAAGTCTTTGAGTTTACTCTCCAGGGCGATCGGCGGATTTTTTGTTAATAAATAAGAATTGTCAGTGCCGATTTGGTATAATGATAAGATCAATTAATAATTAGCTTAACAATATTAATAGACTAACAAACTATTATTGTTGCCCGTTATTGCAATTGGGATAGTTAATTGCGAGAAATACAGGACTGATCAATGTGATGATTCTTGGTGTGCTTTATGTCCACATGTGGACGATTTTTGGTTGAAACGACGAAAAATGTCAAATTCGTGAGAAATAGATTATCATTTCTCACGAATTTGAAATTTTTTGGTCAGTTCTAGGTGCCGTATGTTAGAAAGAAACAAAGATTGAAACCAATGGATACGAAGAATTTTATTAGTTCTGTCATTTCGAGACACTGCCAGCGTGGTTGGTACGACCATTCCATGTTCTGTGTTTTTTGCTTCTATTGTTTTCACATGAACGAAGAAGGTTAAAATAGTATTCGAACTTACCTATATTTTAAATATTGTTTAATTCAAATTGAGATAACATTTGTTGTATTTTCAAAGAGGTTCAAACACTTTTTAGTTATGGACTTAGTAAGTAAACTAAACGACGTGAGTCGTTTATAATACAACAAAAATATAGACGGCAGTGACAGCGGTAGTGCCAAAAAATAAAAATAATACAGACTTTCACAATATTACTTGTGATTTCGTTAGTTCCAATTAAAGCCACCAGGCTACATGATCTGGCTGCATTATACCTGATATTTTTTTGACAGATTGAATTGACGAGAAATAAATTGAATATTATTTTTGCTTTTTGCGGAAAAAAGCGACATACGTCCACCTAGCAACGCCGCAAAGCGGTCACTGTCGAATTGCACTCGATGGAAAGAGAAGCACGATGGAATTTGTATAGACTTTTTTACAAAACATAATAATATGAATTACTTAAAAATAATGAATGAAAATTCAATATATAAGACAATGAAGTTTTGCGTCCTTTTATGATACGTTATTGGTGTTAATTGTACAAATGTACGCTGGTCAGTATTACCGGAAAAATCTTTTGAAGATCACGGTAAGAGGTTACTTTGCCATTCAATTGTATCAAGGTTTTTGTGCGTAAACGTGTTTCGGCCACAACAAAGTTTTCGGAAATATGATCAAGATTAACATATCTTTTTTCTGCTGCCACATCTTCAATAGATTTGGCAAAAAAATGTTTAAAAGAAAGCCCATTTTGAGTATTCAGCCCCTTAACAGGCTGGTATAATTATAATTTGACTTATTTACCGTCTGTTTTGATAACCTCCAATCCTTTTTAAATTATACCCCGACTGAAAAGGAGGGGTGTTATAAGTTTGACTTGTGTATCTTGGTATTTGTGTACCTGTCTGTGGCATTATAGCTCCAAAACGGATGAACTGATTTTGATTTCTTTTTTTTTATTTAAAAGGTAAACCTTTATGTGTTTAGTTGTTTCTAGCTATGTTTGATGAAAATCGGTTCAGCCGTTCAAAAGATATGGGCGTTTTACTGTTTGAATCGGGCTGATTTCGCAATATATTGTGTCATAATTACGTGTTCAATAGATTTTCGATCGAAGCGTGTCTAGTACTAGATTAATTATGTAGCATGAATTAAAACGTTGCGAAGGATTTTTATATTTTTTAAATTTTACTTATTTATAGCCACTTTAGTTTAAAGGAGAGCGGTAAGGTATTTCTCTAGGCAAAACAGTTGTAATCTGAAATGTCTTGTCGAGTTAAATAACAACTTATTTAGAAAGATAAATTGCCGCTGCATTTCCTTTCATCTTTTTATTTCCTTCTCTACAACACTTGAAGAATTACAGTGAAGTAATAATTCAAAGTTTTTAGTTGCCTTTATTCTCCTGGCTTGTTAACGAAGATGGACTGTTTTTTTCAAGACTGGTTTTTATTAGATATTGAATTATAAGTTTACTTCCATCTGCCCGTGGTTTCGCTCGCGTAAAAAGTGTTTTTATCCCAAGGGATCATCGAGATTATCGGGAATAAAAGTAATCCTATGTATGTACAGGTTATCAACTAACTCTGTGCAAAATTTAATCTAAATCTGATCAAACGTTTTTGCAGTGTCTGAAACGTTTTGCCAACAGTCGATTGGCCCATGAACCATTGGTCAACAGAATCTTTAATCTATTAACTTTTCATCCAAAGAACTCTTCACCCACGAACGTTCTTCGACCTCCTTCATGTTAGGTTACTTTATACCCTGCAGACAGAAATAGGTATATACGTCTACTTAGTTGCTTCAAAACTATCATATTTTTGAGGTTATTTTTACAACCTTTAATTTACTTACATCTGTCCAGGTGTCTTTTGGCCAATCGTTCGTTGGGTGAAAAGTTATTGGTCATAATATTCTATTGGTTAAACATTCACTGACGTAAAGTTATGTTAGCGAAACGTTGGTGGGTAAAGAGTTCTTTGGATGAAAAGTTAATGGATTAAAGATTCTGTTGATCAACGGTTCATGGGCCAATAGAAAGTTGGCAAAACGTTTCCGAGCCGTTTTTACATGACTGTTCACACTAACTTTCACATTTATAATTTTAGTAGGAAGTAGGATTTTTAGGGACGTCGAGAGACTTGGAATCATGCCACATTGAAAAAACAAATAAAAAAGACAAAACTAAAAAAATAGATTTAAACAAATAGGTACATATAATTTAGCGTGATCAATACAAATAATCGCGGCAATGTTAGTTGGTATTTACGTTATCACATAAACAAATTAATACCAAACATACATACTACATAAAATAACAATAACATACAACACAAGAAGTAAAAACAAATTCCAAATAATAACTGCATGTTAGAATTAGAATTTAAATATTCTAAGAAAGTTGGCCATAGTTTGAATTATAACAATAGCCACCCTCCTGGTTGCGTGAATCGATTCTGTAGCCCTCACTTGAGTGGCTTCATTATATTAATGGCAGTTTACTCACTGAAACTGGCATGCCTTTGCGAAAGGAATTTCGCAACGGATGAAGGATTTTGTAATTTGGTCGGTAGCGACGATTTTACGGGAATAATTTGTATGAGGATTTTCTTTGACCACTTGGAGAGGCTTTTGTCAAGTGAAATGCTAATTTTAATAATATATTTGACAATGTTTTGAATACGGGAGATCCCGCCCATAACAAAAAAAAACCTGGTGTTACGGGTCTCTTGGTAACTATCCCACAGATGTCTCTTAATTCTCATTGTAAACTTTACTTCGGGGAACTCGGATAAATAAAACACCGAATACTTTGATAGTATAAGTAATCGCATTACATCGGTACTCAGTCTTAAACTCAAAAAAAACAATCTTAACCATAATGCGTTTGTTCAGAATATTAAAGTAAATAATAAACACACTACCGGTATTGAGGAAACAACTGAAGTTTTGCTGAATACTCTTATACCTGATGACGTACTAGCTAATGACAACGAATACCATCAACAGATCAGAGCGTGGGCAGCTGTACCACCTGAATCACCAGCGTCAGACCTTCCATCCACTGACGAATTTATTAACGTTGTCAAGAGGTTACCACTCAACAAGTCATCAGGTGAAGATAAAATATCTAATCGGATGATTATAGAAGCGTGTAAAACAGCCGGTGATGCGATTTTAACCGTTTACAACCATTGTATTGCGGAGGGCGTATTTCCTCGTATTTGGCGACGCGGATTTATACGAATAATCCCGAAAAGTGGCGACAAACCCCCGGACGACCCGAAGTCGTACCGGCCCATAACATTACTTCCATCTTTGGGAAAACTCCTGGAGCGCCTTATCGTTCCACGGTTGCTACCGGACGGACCAAAATTTCATAATAATCAATTCGGTTTCACTATTGGAAAATCTACCGTAGACGCGGCCCTTACTGTTAGGAAAATAGTTAATACATCTGAACATAAATATGTAATTGGGATTTTTCTAGATATTTCTGGGGCTTTTGATAACGCATGGTGGCCAATGCTATTACTTAAAATGAAAAATCGAGGCTGCTATAGAAATATATACAATTTAGTTTACTCTTACTTTTTAAATGGTTCCGCGAAACTCAAACTCGGCCATCATTCCGTGTCGAAGTCTCTCACCATGGGATGTCCTCAGGGTTCGGTTATTGGTCCACCTTTATGGAATTTAGGCTTTGATGATTTCCTCGCGATTCCGCTTCCAAGCGGCTGTTCATTAACCGGTTACGCGGACGACGGTCTTCTGCTCATTCAATCAAGTACTCGAGCTGGACTCGAGAACTTGGCTGACACTTGCCTACGATTAATATCTCAGTGGGGCGATCGTAACCGCCTGACCTTTGCTCCGCATAAAACTTATCAGCTCATTTTGAAAGGTAATCTTAAATCGTGTCCTACTATTAAATTTAATAACGTTCCGGTAAAAAGGAAGCAGTCCGTGTGCTATCTTGGTCTTGTGTTAGAAAGGAATTTTGCATTTATAGATCATATTAAAATCGTCGGTGAAAAAGCAAAAAAGAACTTCTATGCCTTAACGAGAATATCTAAATCTACGTGGGGACTGTCTTTTTTGACTTTAAAGACTATTTATGGGGCTACTTACTTGGGTTGTATCTGCTATGGGGCGCCTGTTTGGGCTGATAGGGCCACAATAGGGGCGGTACGACGTAAATTACTTCAGAGTCAGCGTTTGGCTTTGATATTCTTATGCAAAGCATACAGGACGGTTAGTACTGAGGCCTTACCGGTACTTGCTGGCGTACTTCCGGTCGACCTTGAAGTGCAGCGACGTGCTGCAATGTACTATTCCGCAAAAGAGACCATGGACGCGGACTTTTTAACGCGGAGTGACCGTGCCAAAATCTCTAGATTATTTAAACCACATATTGACGTCTGGGAGGAACTTTTATCCGAATGGCAATGTAGGTGGGATAATTCCATCAAGGGCCGACACCTCCACCAATTCTTTCCATCCGTTCGCGTGCGGCTGGCCAGGACGTGGCTGGAGGTGGATCACTGTGTTGCCCAATTTCTCACAGGGCATGGTAACTTTAAAAGTAAATTATTTTCCTTCAAGCTTGTTGCCTCGCCATTATGTCAGTGTTCTACATCTGACTGTGAATATGTACAATCTGCACATCATATCTTATGGGAGTGTATTCTTTGGCAGAATGAACGCAATACTATGTTGAATAATGTACAGGCTGTGTCAGGAGCCGTTTACTATACGGACCTTGTGGAAACTAGAACAAATTTCCGTGCGTTCAAGCGCTTTTGCCATACCTATTATTGGAATCAAATATAAAAGCTCACAATGTTAGGACCCATTAATATTAATGCTAATTTTTATCCGTGGTGCTAGGCAACTGGGCTTATCCCAGTTGTAAACGACCCTTTGTGCCTATTGGTCTTGTTTGTTCTGTCTCCTGCTTGATATGGAGGGAAGTGGAAATTTGTATTTTTCTTACTCCTCCATTTTCTTTTCTGATTAATTTCGTTGCGGGATCCAAGACAGTTAAATTCATTCTCCGGGACTTCGTCGAGCTTCATTGCCTCGGCGCTTTTCTGGTGGTCGCCACTGTTGATTCTGGCTTTCAGGAGTTGCAGTGGTTTGGGAATAGTGCGGTGGGATTGTCCCAAATTAATCTTAACCATAATCCTATATATAATCATTGGCAACTTTTAACACCGCGATTCAGAAATCCTGTCTAAATGAACAACGACATCTATCGACGGAGATGGCACTAACCTTCTTCTAACAAAGTTTAGTTGCACAAAATTTGAATGCGAACATACCGCCCACCAAGGGCATTATGATATGTCCTTCATTACACAAAACCGCCCACCTTGATGTCAGGGGCTCAAACTAGAATCACAATAAATTACGAGTGCAACGACAATTGACAAAAAAAAAAAACAATATTTTATGAAAAGTACCTATTCCTTAGCACAAAAAGAAACAAAACAAAAAAAAAAAATCTCTTACAATACTTGTGGACTGTATAAACTTACATAACTTACAATTAAAAATAGCTTAATCAAAACTTAAATTGTGCTATACAAGGGTTACATTACTTTGCAATTGGCAAAATGCACAATCTTGACGTAGGTCGTTTAATAGTGGATCCATTGCACTTGAGAGTCACCACTCGTGTAACCTTATCCAAACCAGGATGCTTATCTATGACCTTGCCCAAAAGCCAACGGGCAGGAGGTAAGTTATCCTCCTTGACTAAAACGATATCTCAAATATTTGGTTCTGGAATATGTTTAGTCCATTTATAATGCTGTAACAAATAAACTAAGTACTCATTTGACCATCGCCTCCAAAAGTCTTGCAACATGCGTTGTGTATCTTGCCAACGTCTCAGGTTGCTGATGTTTGAATTCTCATAATTACGTTCAGGCACTGCTATCAGAGGCCTATCAGGAAATGACCTGGTGTTAAAGGAGTAGGATCTATGGAATTGTCAGGCACCATTGATAACGGCTTGGAATTAAGGCATGCTTCTACCTGGGACAAAATTGTTGATATTTCTTCAAACGTAAGTGTGGAATTACCTATTACGCGTTTAAGGTGGAATTTGGTTGATTTCACCCCGGCCTCCCACAAGACACCGAAATTAGGGGAATGAGGCGGAATGAAATGCCAAGAAGTGCTGTTGTTGCCTAACCACTCTTTTATCTCTACAGCCACGGAAGATTTTTCCTCAGCGACTAAATGCCGAAGCTCCTTGGAAGCGCCAACAAAATTAGTTCCGTTGTCGCTCCAAATATTACTGACAAAACCTCGCCGAGCCACAAATCTTTTGAAACCAGCCATGAAACCTTGCGACGTCAAGTCACTGATGGCTTCCAAATGAATAGCCTTGGTCACCATGCATACAAAGACACAAATATACCCTTTGTATGATTGTTGGCCTCGACCCTTTGACGTTCGAATGCTGATGGGACCAGCAAAATCCAAATTGCAGAATTGACTGCTGCTTGACTGGTGCAACCTTAGTTCGAGAAGTGATTAAACTGACGTGAATGGTATTGTGGGCATCGATGACTCTAATATACACTACAGCGGCATAAGCAGCAATCGACGCGTCGCAAAATCCATGTAACTCTACCAATAGATCGTCGGTTTTTATGTTAACCCATCTGCGGATGCTAAACTTGTTCATCTGTACAAGGCTTAAACGGTAAGTTTCCCATTCTGATAGAAGTTCCGGAGGCAATTCTTCATCCCATTCCAGGCCAGCAAGCCAAAGCTTTTGAATGAAGATCTTGGAGGTAACAATGCAAGGTGCCACCCAGCCAAGCGGATTGAACAGGTGTGCGATGTCGGATATTACCTTTCTCTTGGTAACTGGAGTCTGCTGTGGACCAAGTTGCACTGAATATTTAAATTCATCACTCTCACGATCCCACAAAATTCCTAAAATTTTTATAACTGAGTCCAACTTGATATCCTTTCCCTGTTCCTTTTCTTTAGTCTGTCCTATCTTTGTTACCGTATGTTCTTGAATTTTCTTGTTTAATTCATCGCAGCTACTAACCCATTTCTGTAGTTGAAATTGACCTTTGTTAAGTAACTCTGTTAATTTTCTATGTATGTGTAAACCTTCTTCAACTGTCTGACATCCTGTCATTAAATCGTCTACGAAAAACTATTTTTTTATGATGTCAGATCTTTCAGGATGACCTCCGCCTGTATCAACTGCCACCTGCCGTAAGGTTTTCACCGCAAGGTAAGGAGCTGCTGCTGTACCAAATGTTACTCTTACTAATTTGTATTCTTTTATTTCAGATTCTGGATCATCGCGCCACGCTATTCGCTGAAACTCTGCATGTTCAGGAGCAACCTTCACCTGTCTGTACATTTTTATGATGTCAGCACAGAGACTTATGGGATGCATTCTCCATCTCATAATGATGTGACGTAACGGAGGTTGCAACATGGGACCAAACATGAGATCGTCGTTCAGAGACACTCCATTTAACCCTTTCATACAAGCGTCGAACACTATTCGAACCTTGGTTGTAGTTTTATCTTCACGTACCACGGCGTGATGTGGCAGATAAACAGCCGTACTCAAATTGCGCTCATCACCGTGTACAGGCTCCATATGACCAAGATCGATGTATTCTTGGAAAACTTCTGAGTATCGAGCTTTAATTGTCGGATTCTTCTTAAATTTATTTTCAAGAAGATGAAATCTTTTTATTGCGAGGTCTCTCGAACTCGAAGATTAACCACATAGCGTCCTTCCTTATCACGGTTGGTAGTCTGTGCATAAATATCCTCACATCGTTTATCTTCGTCAGAAAGGATCCTTTTATCCGGGATAGTAGACTCTATTTCCCAGAACCGTCGCAAAAGTGCATTGTCATCAGCCTGATCTGAGCTGCTTTGAATGACGTGATGACAATGAATAGAGTCACTGCTGAACGCGACCTGTCCAGAAAGGATCCAACCCAGGGCAGTATTCTGAGCTACCGGTAAGTTTGGAGGACCTTGAATTAAACTATCCCTAAGAACTTGACCATATATTTCCGCACCAAGTAAGATCTTGCTTGGCGTATGGAACTCTGGATCAGCTAAAGTTATCCCCTTTAGCTCGGGCCAATACGAATGCTCTAATTTTTCTGAAGGTAAAAGCGACGTAATGGTACCTAATACAAAAGCATGCACTTGGACACTAAAATTTGGATCTAAGCGTGAGTGGATAGTCATCGTGACTGTAAACTTTGAAGCAAAAGCACTTCTCTCACCGCCTATTCCAGATATAACCGACTTGGTCGGCTTCTTCTTTAGTCCGAGCAGCTGCACTGCTGATTCTGCTATGAATGATGCCTGCGATCCCTGATCCAATAGCACTCTCAGCAGTTGTGTAGAGCCACTTCTTGTCTGTGCTTAGACAAGAGCAGTAGCCAACAAAACTTGAGTAAGCACGGACATTTTAGAAAAATGTGAAACTATATTTGAGCTGATGGTTCGCTTGCCGATAACGATGCCTGAACATTAGACACCGCTGATTTAACTTCAGCTGCTGTATTAGAGCGTTCATTAACTACTGTGGAGTTTGAGACCGAATTCGGATATAGTAGTGAATGATGCCTTCGCTTACATATACGACACGACGCAGTTTGTCGACAAAACTTAATGGAATGACCAAAGACAAAATGTAAACCACTACACAAAAAATCTTAAATTTACTATTTCAAATAAATACTCGTACTACAAATACACCAGCAAAGATAAATTCAATTATTTAAATTACTATACCAAAGACAAATACAATTTGTGCAATATTGCACAGACTGGTACATAAAATATCACAAGTTCAAGCAGGTACACTTTTATAACTTATGAATAAAGTCCAATTAAAACCTTTTCAGACAAAATTTTCTATCTTTAGAATACCCGACTTGCAAATATGTAACAGCAATAAAATGTACTCACGATTTTTATTCTACAAACCACACTTCACACACAACACTGAAATCCGTTTTCACTCCGATGGGTGTCTGCGTCATCCAGACGTCCCGCCCTGCGCCTCACTCAGCTGGTGCTGATGACGTCCAGGTCGCCCTGCTCCAACCCTCACTCCACTGGTGTCAGACTCCGTCCGGCACCCTCTCCTGGTGCTGGTCCACGCCAACTCTTCTGCAGCAGCACTGGTCACTTCACTGTGCACACCAGCTTGGGTGTGCGGCGCTTCAGGGCAATCCACCCTGGTTTCTACGCCAAGAGTCACAAAACACTCCTGGTCTCACTTATCCGACTCGATAAGGACCATGTAAACTTTCCTTCGCGGAACTCGGATAAATAAAACACCGAATACTTTGACAGTATATGTAATCGCATTACATCTGTACTCAATCTCAAACTCAAAAAAAAACAATCTTAACCTTAATCCTATATATAATCATTCACACGCGATTCAGAAATCCTGTCTAAATGAACAACGCCATCTATCGACGGAGATGGCACTTACCTTCTTCTAACAAAGTTTAGTTGCACAAAATTTGAATGCAAACACTCATGGTTTTCCACAATTGGACAAAATTCTGATCCAAATACTTCCACGTATTTTTTTTCGACACACTATGAAACAAGATTTTATCGCTTCTCATTTCATCAATATCACTAGTATTATTGAAACAATAGGAATGCTGTGCCAATTTATACAACAGCACCTTTTGTAGGTCAGATGTACCAGAGACCAACCATTTTTATTGTGGAGCGAGAAACAATGAAATATGTTGACCGCTTCAAACTGCTCGAAACCGGATTGAGCGACCGCTATCACTGGGCCACCACTGCTCTCCTTAGAATGATCATCCTACATCCTGCTAATATTATAGGTGTGAAAGTTTGTTAGTATGGATGGATGGATGTTTGTTAATATTTCACGGAAAATCTACTGACTGGATTTGGCACACAGATAACTGTAACAAATATAATATATTTTTATCCAGGTAGGTAGTATATTCCCTTATTTGCGACTAATAATCTGCGATTAATAATCTGCGACTTTCACGCGGCAAAAGCTAGTCTAGTTATAATGATACGTTAGTGCCCACTATGTTATGGTGGCACTTCACATCGCTATTCGATGTACGCGTTTTTTTTCGTCTTTGTTCGCTTTATTCGTGTTGAATTCCGAATAACATGAATACACCGACTGTTTCGTACCAATTTTTGGTATTTACTTGCAACACCGTGTCGGTGAGCGGTCAACGATTTTGACAGCTGAACACGCTGAATTCGGGTTCCTGTCGAAACATATCGAATCGAGATGTGTTTCGCCCATTTGTAATAGCTAATAGCGCCCGCTGTTCGCAATCGGTTTGTGGGGCGCCCGCGAAAGTGGTTTTGAATAGATTTCAAGCACATCGAAGTGATTTTGCAGGAAAAGCGTGTGTGTCTGCCTGGAAGCCGAAGCCCAGATCAGAACGCGTTGGTGGACCCAATCCAATCATTGTCCTTATTATATACACACATCAACACGGTCTAGGGATATTTCATACTCAATTAAATAACTCGAAAAGTACTGGCCGCATTGGAATCTTTTATACACCGATTTGTTTGTAATTTATCTCAGACTAATTCCAAATTCAAATTTTTAAAAATTATTTTGTTTCGGTGGCATAAAAATGTCTTGATGTGTAGAAGAGGGAATTTTCATTTGTGCGAAATTTAGAAAACAATACGAATTACGTTTAGTTACAGTTTTTTTTTATTTTTAAACGAAAGATAAAGTTAAAATTGAAGTATTGTAGCCATGCAACGCCAACATTTGACGAGGGCGGAGATGTTACGAACTGTGGGAATGCTGGAAGCTGGGTCTGTTCAGCGTAATGTTGCTGAGGCCATAGGGACCCACCAAAATGTAATTTAAAGATTGTGGACACGCTATCGTGCCACAGGTGAAGTAGCAGAGAGGGGGCCGGGGGCCAAATCGCATCACTTCCCCCAGACAAGACCAATTTTTGCAAATTACTGCGCGAGCTCAACCAAATGCAACGTTGACTCCATTGGTCCAAAGGCTGCGAGTGGAACACCAAGTGCTTGTGAGTGACCAAACTGTAAGAAGGCGACTGCATGAAAGCAATCTACGCTCTCGTAGACCACTCCGGGTCCCACCTTTACGGAGAGGCAATCGTGGACGACGATTAGAATGGGTTTGGAACCACGTGGACTGGGGCCGTGAGCAATGGTCCAATGTGCTGTTCACGGATGAATCCAGGTTCGGCTTCCATCCAGATTCACGAAGGACGCGTGTTTGGCGAGTTCCTGGACGATGGAGCCGTCTTCAGAACCCTCAGGAAGTTCACCCATACCAAGGAGGAACAATTATGGTTTGGGCAGGAATTCGTCTTGGAGGACGGACGGATCTCGTTTGGGTGCGGGGCAATATGACGGCAGAACGATACGTCCAACAGGTGCTGGGGCCCGTAATCTTGCCCCACAGAACACAAATGGGGCAAGATTTCCTGCTCATGCACGACAATGCCCGGGCACACACGGCGAGAACGGTAGCAGCTTGGTTACATACACACAATGTTAGGGCCTTAGACTGGCCTGCTCAATCGCCAGATCTAAATCCCATTGAGCATGCGTGGGATATGCTGCAAAGAAGAGCTCTGAAGGAAGTTCCTGAAAATCTGGCTACAGAAGATCAACTTTTTGCGCACCTCAGAAGGACATGGGACAATATTCCGCAGCAAGACATTGACAACCTTGTTCTGAGCATGCCGAATCGTTGCCGATGTGTTATGAACATCATGGGCGCTTTCTCAGACTACTAACTTCAAGTTTATAAACACAAATTAAATGATTTTTCTATTTTTTCAGTTTTTACTCATAAATTAAAAGTTAATTCATATACGGTTTCCGTCTATGCTTCATTTTTTTTCCATAAAATACTGAAATTTTAATCGAAGTACCTTAACCATTATTAAAAATGGTAGAATATTAAATAACGTATCTTTTAAATATATACATGTCACATAAATAATTAACACATTGATAGTAATTCGCTTTTTTAAAAATATCCCTAGATCGTGTTGATGTGTTTATATATTATCCTATCCCTAATCTCACGTCACGATATTGATCGACCCTCAGGAGTCTACCGCAGGAATCAAAGGTAAGTCCTATTGATAAATCTTGTAGTCGTCCCACATCCCACCTGTTAGATAGGTACCAGGATATCTCCCAATAAGGAGCAAATCCCTAGCTTTCCACTGCTTCGTTACGGCAGTTTCGTGGGTACAGGTTCAGACAGGGTCCAGGAGTCCCAAAGCCGCTGTGGGCCCCGGTGTTTAACTCCTGGCTTGGGACCCGAAGACCTGTATTTAACATTTTGCGTTTTTAGGTTCTCCTCTCCAGAGGTTTTGCCTGTTTTGCGTATTGGAATTGTTGAAACGCAACCTGCATATAATTTGAATTATCTTTTGGACAGATACAGTTCTTTGTCGAAATTGTTAGGAGTTACCGCTTGGGTCCGGCGTTTCATACGTAATAGACGGAACCCGAATAATAAATTGTTATCCTCAGTTTTGTCGCCTCATGAACGCCAAGAGGCCCTGATGTTGTTGGTTCGTGCTGTACAAGGCGAGCACTATGACCAGACTATTGAAGCCCTGAAGAAATGCTCAGCTTTGAAAGGCTCAATCGCTCATCTTAATCCATTCCTAGACCAATCTGGTTTGCTCCGAGTCGGAGAACGTCTGCGGAATTCGAACTTGCCTTATGGTGCTCGCCATCCTTTGTTGCTGCCTAAAGGAGGAGCGTTGGTGAAAATGTTGGTGTCCGATCGACACATTAATAACGCACACGCCGGTTGCAACGCACTCGTAGCCATTTTGCAGCGTGAATTTTGGATTTTGTCGGCCAGACGCACTATTCGTGGCATCATCTTTAAATGTATGCAGTGCTATAAGTTGAAGGCACCTCTCACTCAACCCATAATGGGTGATTTGCCATCCGACCGAGTGACGGAGAGCAGACCATTTGCTTCGGTCGGAACCGATTTTGCTGGTCCCTTCTTGGTGAAGACTTCTCAATTTCGAAACGCCAAGGTTGTCAAGGCCTACTTGTGTGTGTTCGTATGTCTGGCCTCCAAGGCGGTTCACTTGGAACTTGTAACTGCCCTCAGCACAGAAGCGTTTGTTGCAGCGCTAGGTAGATTTGTTTCCCGCCGAGGACTACCATCTTTGATCCGTTCTGATAGCGGTACTAATTATAAGGGCGCTGATAGATATTTAAGTGAAATTTAGCATAACCGCTTCTCCGCCGTGTTGTTGGTGAAATTATTTCCCATTTGAGGAACTTGTTACTGTGTTTTGTAAAGTTGAGGCCGTCCTCAATTCGCGACCTCTCTGTCCGATCTCCTCAGACCCAAATGACCTGGAAGTCATGACCCCTGGTCATTGTTTTGATTGGTCAGCCCCTAAACGCCCTGCCGGAATACCTCTTCAGGGAAATTAAATCATCGCAATTACCACGTTTTGCATTGCCCCAACAGATGTCCCAAAGTTACTGGCATCGTTAGTTTTTAGAATATTTGCATATTTTGCAGCAGCGCGTTGAGTAGACTGGCAAAACTGACCCTCCCAAAGTCGGAGACCTTGTATTTGTAACCTAATTTGTTGCCTTTATATTGGCGTCGTGGACGCATTGTAGATTTGATTTATGGGTCTGACGGAGTTCCCAGAGTTGCAGAGGTCATGGTCGGAGATTCGGTTTTGAAGCGAGCAGTGGCGAGTTTAGCACGCTTGCCCATTTATTAGCGGACATAATTCCTTATGTCCGAGACGGGGGGATGTTTCGGATTTTTGGTATTTACTTGCAACACCGTGTCGGTGGGCGGTCAATGATTTTGACAGCTGACACTTGACAGTCGAAAGAGAAAATTTGTTGTGAGCACACGCTGAATTCGGGTTCTTGTCGAAACATATCGAATCGAGATGTGTTTCGCCCATTTGTAATAGTTAATAGCGCCCGCCGTTCGCAATCGGTTTGTGGGGCGCCCGCGAAGGTGGTTTTGAATAGATTTCAAGCACATCGAAGTGATTTTGCGGGAAACGCGTGTGTGTCTGCCTGGAAGCCGAAGCCCGGATCAAAACTCGTTGGTGGTCCCAATCCAATAATTGTCCTTTATTATATATATATTATCCTATCCCTAATCTCACGGCACGATATTGATCGACCCACAGGAGTCTACCACAGGAATCTAAGGTAAGTCCTATTGATAAATCTTGTAGTCGTCCCACTTCCCACCTGTTAGATAGGTACCAGGATATATCCCAATAAGAAGCAAATCCCTAGCTTTCCACTGCTGCGTTACGGCAGTTTTGTGGGTACAGGTTCATAAAGGGTCCAGGAGTCCCAACGCCGCTATGGGCCCCGGTGTTTAACTCCTGGCTTGGGTACCGAAGACCTGTATTTAACACCGACTACACATCGTTCATGAACAGCAAATATGCCGAACATTTACGAATATTTTTGCTATAGTTTATACTATTCCATCCGTCATTAACTTTACTTCTGTTTTTATGAAAGGTATGTGCGGGTCCCATATGCAGGGGTGCATTTAATAATTTCCAAAAATCACATAACAAGGTCATTTGTCCAATCCATTTCGGCGCGAACAAGCTGTAAACAAACTACATGAAAACTTATATACGTCCGCCGTTGACGCGCACCGCACAGCGCACACTACTGAGCGAGCGATGTGTGGCCGGTAAACGAACATATTCGCCATATTCGCAATCCTTTGATGTGATGCAAAAGCCAACAGCTGGGCGGATACGGGTGTTCGGGTTTTAGTCGTATTCGTCTTGTTCGTGAGAATAGGCAAATATAGATGAATAGAGTTACTTCACATCGTCCTATTTGGGCGAATAAGACAAATACGCGAACACGAATAGCCATGTGAAGTGCCACCATTAGAAAACCTATGAAGTAATTAGACAAAGATTAACAAAATGACAAAAAGATTTGCTTCAATATCCTCACCACGTAATAAAATTATTTCAACACCCAAAGGAACTTGAAAACTTAATTAAGATTTAAATCATCTCATTTAGATTGATTAAGATAATGTAATTTAAGCTTCTGGAAATTATTCGATGAACGGATTTTATCTGAGTACTGTCAAAGGAAGTTTGAAAAGATGGTAATTAATCGCAAAGCTGCGAGTGACTATCGGAATTATAATTAAGGTGTGTGCCAACATAATTTGGAATGGGTTAAATAAGTCTTTAACTTATTGTTCTATACATATGTACTAGCTTTTTCCCGTGGCTGCACTTCTGTGGTCTGACTCAAAGAAAACGTAAGCGGTATAAACTAGTCTGTGATACTCAAAGATGTGCGTTTGCTATTGCTTTGTATCAGTGAAACAGTTTTCTAATCAGACCAGTACTTACGAGATTAGATACCTTTTACAAACATATAAACAAACAATCAATCTTAACTTTTTATAAAAGTGTGCAAGTGTTAGGATCAGCTAGTTGAAATAAAGGATGCAAATATTAGCACATTTGCACCTATAGCACCTATAACCTATAGCCCAGGAAATAAAGACATTTACTGCAAAAAATATCCTTTTTGGGCATGTTCACTGAAATTATGCAAACAATCAATCTTAGCTTTTTATAAAAATGTGCAAGTGTTAGGATCAGCTAGTTGAAATAAAGGATGCAAATGTTAGCCAGCACATTTGCACCTATAGCACCTATAACCTATAGTCCAGGAAATAAAGACATTTACTGCAAAAAAAGACATTTTTCACTGGAATTATGCTAATTACGGTAGTAATGTTGCCTGAATGTTTATATAAAATGCAATCACATAAAAAAATGGGCTGTCGACGTCATGTGTGACAGTTGATGTTCATGGATTGTTCACACAGCAATTTTATTATCATAATAAACATAATTGCGGTAAAATTACTTAACTAAGACTTTTTTCGCAGTTTGACCTCTGTTAGGTTAGGTCCCTCTATTTAGAACACATTAAATTAAAGCAGAAATGATAAACTGACTCTAATGTAGGTACTTTAAAATAAGTATCAATAAAATTGGTGAAACTTGCGTGTGTCTTCGTTGAAAATCGGTAGTGAAATGGCGGGCCCCTAGGCCCCGCGTACCGCGCGCCTGCGCCTTTCGCCGCCTCCAACCGCCGTCGCCTGAGCCGGCCGTAGATCATCGAAAGGTGCCCGAACGGCCTCTAATTACAGTATTATTTTCCTGGGCTATTATTGTTCCTTCCAATATTTTTTTGATGTTCCTGATCGCCACTCTAGACTTGGACCTCGCTTGATTGTAGGCACATGAGGTCTACAATGTAATGGAACAAGCTGAGACAAAACATGACGCCTGTAGTCAGCGAAGTTGTGTTTAGTATATTTGAAGTCTGCTCTTTCAGTGTATTTATCCAATAAGTGGATACATTCTTGGAACAGCTTTCTCTCGTTGAAGGTATATACTAAAGTAACGTGATACAGTAACAAAAATGCTGACGCCAGTGTTTACTGTAACTTACTTCCAGAAACGTCTGAGGATTCGAGGCGCCATTTTTCTTCAATTTATTCTTAAAACTTTCGTGGAATCGAGAGTAGCTTTTGATGTCGTTTTCCTATCTTCAAATCAGTGAAGCTGTGTTTTGGATGTCATTGGCTTACCTATTACTCTTCAATTTTTTATAGGAATTATGAACAAAAGTTTCGTTACGAAACGTTTAACGTTACAATTTGCTCATTACAAAATTCTTCAGCGTAAATAGGTAGTTATAAAGGCTGACGAAATAATTAATTTTGTCAAACTTGAATTGAGCTATTGAAATTGGAGAAGCTAATACGAATTTCACTTTGTGTCAAACTTAATTTATTGGGGCTGGCCTTCGTCATCTTACTGGTCAATCTCTTTCCATATAAATTATCTTTCACACTCCGTTCAGTATTTCTTTGGTCTTTTCCTGCTGTAGATGCCATCTACCCACATTCATCTACACACATTAAAACCGATTTCCACATAACTGCGAAACACTCGTAACGGCAACCTGAAAATTATCGTCGACTTGGCGTCAGCATTTTTGTTACTGGATTGTAGTATCCAAAGCCACTGGGTAGAGATAGCTGTAAGTATATGTAAATAAGTTAAGCACAAATAATTCTATAAGTGTAACTTGAAGAAAAACAACCACAATAAAACTATTCGCTCATTGCTATTTCGAGAAGAAATCTTTTCCTTCCAGGATAGGTCACGTAGACAGCATTAGGTGATGTGTTTGTACCGAAATAGTACTTATAGGGGATAGCATAGTCGTACTGTAGAGAAATTAATTTGCAGCTCACAGTGAATACACGTTTTTAGTTTATTTGTTTTGAGGACTTAGTTGGAATTCAAAACGGTGAAAATTAACAGCAATCTGAATATCAGCGCAGCGTTTTTTCTTTTTTGGATATCGCTGCACATGCTGAGATAGGATTCTTTTTGGTCTCCACGGGGTTTTTATTTTTTATTATTGTTTAATGTGACCCGCACAGGAGATATGAGAAGTATGCATAAAATACTTCTCGTATCTCCTGTGCGGGTTACGAATAAATATTTTTTCTTTCTTTCTATCTTTTTATGTGATTTCTTTTCAGTATATCGAGAATCAACATTATCATGTCATCCGAAAGACAACTGCTAAACATAGGCCTCCCCTAAAGGTCACCACATCGGTCATTCTTGTTCGACTTGCATCCAACGGTAGTATTCCGTAGCCTTCACCAAGTCATCGGTTTACTATGTGAGAGTCCTTCCAACGCTGAGTCTTCCGGAATCTATGATGGCGCTCAATTTTATCTTAGTTAATCCACTCTTACAATATAACGGTAGAATTCCAGTACACCTCGAATGTCTCAAATATCACTACTTTTCTAACGTTGAAGAATTATCGAACTTATTTTTTTTATCTAGCCATTGCTGTCCTTCCAGAAATTATTTGCTCGCGCCCTCTCGAACCTTCATGGTAAGCGTCTAAATCATCTCGCCACCTCTTTCTGGGATGGGCAAGTCTTGCCCAGCGGTCAATTTCCATGCGACTAACGTGACCCACCCAATCCCTTTTGAGCCTAGCAAAACCAAAGTCAAGACTTTTGCAATTCGGTGAGTGACCATGTCTGAGCACCGTTGGTTAGGATGGACAGTGTTGAATACAGACCTGCGGATCACAAAGCCAAGAGACAACACTGGGGCCCATTAGCAATGCTACCACTCTTGGATCCTGCAAGGTCTATACCCGCGAAACCGCGATACGCAGCAGCGGTAAACTATTTGTTCTTTGAGATACCGATTCCTGTCAGACAGGTGGAAAGTGATACAGTAAAGTGGTGCCTTTTATTCAGATCCATATTAGTTACAATCATATGATTAAAATACATAGAAAACTTAAATTTAATGTAAACGTAATCTAGTCTCTTATTTAAATTTTACTTATTTTCTGTAGATCTGTTTGCCACGAACCAAGAAGCAAATGTTCAATGATTTCTCTGTGATCAACTCGGTGAAAACCGGGAGCGATCACCGCTTGGTAAGAGGCACATTGAACATTAATGTTAAGCTTGAAAGTTCTCGACTGATGAAGTCCACGCTCCGTCCAGCACAAATCCAGGTCCAAAACCCCGAGACCTTTCAACTCGAACTCCAGAATCGTTTCGAGTGCCTAGGGAGCTACGTGGACGAATACAGCAATGGGTTCGTGGAAGCTGTCCATACGGTCGGGTCTAAGTTTTTCAAGACCCGCCGTAAAGATAGGAACAGAAAGCTCTCTGGTCCTACTCTCAAGTTCATGAAGGAGAGGAGTGATATGATTTTGCAGTCTTCAGACGATGCGTTGAAATACCGGCGGCTCACGTGGCCCAAGCAGCCTTTGTTTTTCTTCTGTTAAAGTACACATTGAAAGTGATAGTATAACTTTTTACCTGACTGTGCGACGCAAAGGATGGAATGTATTTATCAGTTATTGTATGTTTGTTCCCATGTGGTGCAGCAGCCGGAGGATACAAGACATAATATATGGTTTTGGACAGTCAGCTCGTGATTATGTATCCTTCGACTGCACAGCATGATTTTCTTCTTGTTTACGTCTTTTTAGTTCACTTCATAAACAGTCGGCTTTTTAATTTTTTAAATTACCTTTTCCTTTTTATCGGTGATAGAATCATCAAAGACCAGTACTGCCAGATAATACCCTTTACAAACATAACAACCAAACAATGTTACCAATTTATTTATTTGCCAGTATTACCGGGCAGGGCAGGGCACATTGCTCGCTGAACGGATGCTCGATGGGGTCGAAAATTTCTGGAGTAGTGGCCGCGTACTGGAAGACACAGCATTGGAAGGTCTCCCTCTAGGTGGAGCGATGACCTTGTCAGGGCTGCTGGAATCCGCTGGATGCGAGACGCTCAGGACTGATTGATGTAGCGACTATTGGGGGAGGCCTATGTCCAGCAGTGAACGTTTGGCTGTAATGACAATGATGATTTATTTACTTATTATATTCTTTATTGTACACCACAAAATACGTACAGGATAAACGTTTACAATATTATTCATAATAATTTCTACTTAGAAATTGTTCATATAGATTCGATATTGGGCGCACGGTTGGCGCAGTGGTTGAGCGATTGACTGCTGCGCTGCGTGTCGCGGGTTCGATTCCCGCACGGAACAAATATTTGTATGACCTACAGATAGTTGTTCCGGCTCTGGGTGTTGTGTATGTGAGTTTATATGTTTGTAAACGCACCCACGATACAGGAAGAAATTCCTAGTGAGGCGCAAAGTTTAAAAAAAATAAAAAATATATATATATATATTTAGATTCACACTTAAAAGCGGTTATGAAGTTCGCTTTTCACTACGCAGTACCCCACTCCTCATCTCTGCTGTTACTTTAATTTGCTACTTCGCAGCGACTGGCCTCGTTTTCCAAGTCGCCATTAGTCAAATCTGTCTACTTTGCAGGAGGAACTTCAATACTTATTTAAATTAAAAATCTTCTTCTCCACACCAGCACACTGCATCTATAATAACCTAGATTTATGTCTCCCTCGGGATCTCTTACCGGGAGCGAAATTTCCACATTTATGTCAAATAATATGTGACTACCACGAGGGACCGAATATAATTATGACGGACGTTTGCGGTGAACTCATATTAATAAAGCAATGACATCGTGCTGTTGATGATAATCACTATGATTTTAAGATCATACATCAATATATAAAACGGCTTATAATATTTTAAAACAGTCCTTACTCTAACGAGGGTCCTTTAGCAAGCTATGGTATTTGTGATTTGCTTGTTGAAGGACCCATGTTCTTGGAGGCAACTTGAAAATTATTTTAAAATCGAATCAAATTTTCAGTTACATCAGTAGACTAACCGAATCCTCTTTATCCAATGGATTTTAATTTCCGTTCACAGGAAAGCCGATGAGTTAATACAAATATTTTTTTCGGTAATAGGACAAATTGGATTATAGTGCTTTTAAAAATATTAAATTTATCCTGTGTTGAAAATAAATGTGATATTTTGATAATCATTATATGCATGACGTGACACTCGAATGAAACAGCCGGTCGATTCTGTAGTCATCTAGTCGTGATGACTGATGATTTAGGTGAAGTGAGCTGAGAAGAACTTTGGCATTCAAACCGATGGCGCTAGGAATTCACAGTTCACATCGAGCTTATTTCACCTAGGTCATCATGATCAAATGTCTACAGAACAGCACTACTGAATCCGATAACCCTGGACTGACACTACCGATACCGACTTGCAGACTCGGCTTTCGTTGCACCCAAACTTTTATTTATTTATTTGATTTTTATTAAAGATAGGCTCCCGCTTGACCACTATCACACCAGATTTACGATGACGTGGTCGACGGTGTGGCACGCTTGCCTAAAAGTAACCTATTCACTCTAGATTAACTTTATATAAATATAAACACAGACTCCAGCAGAGAATTCCACTTCTTAGCTGTACACATAATGAAAGTATTTCAATATATGAGTAAGCCTACACTAATCTCGTTACCTTGTTTGAGTCGGTCATAGATAAGTGTTTTTTAAACGATCATACTGAAGCCATCAGCTAAATTACTTCTCGTGACGAGGGCGGCCATTTTTCTACGATTAACCAATTAACTTAGAATGATTACGTCCAAATTACTGTTGTCGTGTCCGATTTTAGTTTTGTTTATTTTTAGAAGAGAGTGCACTGTGTTTTCCTTAGAGACAGGGTTATTTTATGGGTATTTATATCTGCATTTAGCTTCTCGACTTTTATGCTAGATTACATTTAAGATTCTTTTCTTGAATTTATTTTCCTTACCTGTTTTTACTATTACTGTTGTTTTATTTTAAACTAGCTTCCACCTGCTACTTCGGAAAGTGTTTAATCATCCCAAGGGAACATTAATCTATCTCTGCGCCAAGTTACATCCCATTTTACAGCCCGTTCAACTGATTTGACTTCAATTGCGTTGGTGATTATATGACAAATGGCAGCTGTATTTAACAGTTGGTTTTGGTAACAGTTTAATGCTTTTAATGCTTACCTTATATTTACGGGATGGAACTCAAAAGCGGTTGAATGGAATATAAAAAAGGGTTGTAAAAATTTCTAATATCATTTCAAGTACTTTTGACAGCTACAACGTCAGGCTCTAAACAATGGTGACTAGCCCGTATGAATTCGCCGCTAGAGGCGCTGGTGTGTCGTGAGGTCTCCGTTTAGTCAAATTTCATAGTTTTTAGGCTTTCAGCGCTAGTTTATTTACATTTTTTTATTGTTGTTAATAGTTTTCCAAATATGACAGGTACGGGATTTACCAACTACTGCTTTAACTGAGTTTTATGTTTCGGAAAATGTTATTCTCCTATTTTTCGTAAGCCCCTTTGGCTTTGCAAAACTGATTAACCTCAACGGCCAAGAAAGCTGAAACAATAGAAAATCAATTGTTTTCTAATTACGACCGTTGAGCTCCAATTTAATCGCAATTCTACGGCCTTGGAAATGATTTTAAATACGCGTTATCACAACGTTTAACAGCTATATTTATGGACCTTACTCAAAGTTCTAAGTTGATTCTGACGTTAATTAGTTTGTTCAATCTTGCCTTTGGACATTGACTCAGCACTCGGCCCGGCTAGGCTGACGCGCGGCCCAGATAAAATACAATTTGGTTGCATCTTACGCGCATAGGACACAAATAAATTTGTACATTAGTGTTTATTAAGACAAAATAGTATATAAGCTGTAAAATATTGTAAATAAATCAGATTTAAATTTATATACTTATCTCATTACCCCTCACTGTGGCCAAGACATCTTTTGCCATCTCTGATCAGTCCTGTGAGTCTGCTGGACTCGCAGTGAGTGTAACCTTCCCGAACCTGGAATTCCTGCCCATTATCCGTCTGTAACCTTAGGTCGCATGGTCCAGACATCCTGAACTTATCTATATATTTACTTATCACACACTAGGTAAATGGAAAGTTAGGGCTGTAGGGCTTATAGGTCTTAGGGTCGTAGGTACTATTAGGCTGTAAGGTCTTAGTAGGTCATTTAACGTATCATATACTTTCATGTACTGTCACATCCTTAACATTACTGCGGCCTTACGTCGTGACGTATGTTAGAGTGGGCGTACATAGTTCATCCTCATCGACATTCTATCAACAAAAGCGTCGCAACAGCGATTGGTAATATGTCAAAAATGTATGGGATTTCCAAGTTCTATCAAAATGTCACTCGATCAATCTTACACTTTCGGTTTCGAGAATCACTGTCTTTTATAGAATAAAATTTTACCCTACTGCCGAAGGAGGGTAATATGTTTATCAATCTATGTATGTATGCTTGTTCCTACGTGGCGTTCTAGAGACCAAACACGTTGGCCGATTTTGGTATTATTACGTCAATCGTTTCGTCTTAACCTTGCGAGTGTCACTGACCACATTAAAATTGAGAAGTAGAAAAATGACGGCTTTTGGGCACCATATTGTTGGGGCTTGGTGGACTGATGACCTGGTCAAGGTTGCGGGAGGGCACTGGATGCGAGACGCACGGGATCGGTCAATGTGGCGACGCCTGTGGGAGGCCTATGTCCAGCAGTGGACGTCTTTCGGCTGAAATGATGATGATGATGATGATTGTTGGGCCCTATTTTTTAGCTTTTGAACTCGTCGTATCAAAATAAAGGGTTTTAAGAGGTGATTCGAAAAAAAAAACTGAAAAGTTTCAAATATATTTAAAAAAAGGTCCGACTTCACAGCATGATTTTGTTCTTGTTAACGTATTTTTATTTCGCTTCTTAAGAGTTTTTTAATTTTTGAATTTACTTTTTGTCAGGCAAGCGTACTCCATCGTCAACCACATCATCGCTAACCATGAGGTGAGGTAGTGATCAAGTCGAATACCTACCAATAATAACAAAAAGGTAACCTCTTTCATTCATCATCAGCCTTTTAATATTCCCACTGCTGCCTGGGACGCAGGCCTCCTCTGTGTTCTGGGGAATGGGCCATAATCTACCACGCGCGCCCTGGCACCCTAAACACAAGCAAAATCTTTAATTGAGAGCCAGAGTTCATCGTAAACACTATATTCCCCTGTTGTAAATCAACGTGTTTTTATTGAAAAAATAAAAAAAAATGTGAATGTCACATGTATTAGAATTTTTGTTTCTAGGACATGTCGGTTTCCTCACGATGTTTTCCTTCACCGTTTTGAGAACGTGGTTATGAAATAATTTACATAAAGTAAAGCGCCTGCCTGGGTTTGAACCGACGATCTACAACTTATTAAGTCGCGGCCGATACCAGTAGGCCACCACTGCACTCAACCTCTTTCATTATATGCTTCCAATTGCTATAAGACTTAACTGCAATCATTTTCGCATCTTTGATATTATTAAAGCGTAGTCTGCAATCTGCATAGTTTAGCATGATGAGAACGAGAAATTTTCCCCTCTTGAAGCATTTGCAGGTATAATAAGTTTCATCAGTCTTTTCAAAGTACCTTAGCTTAATGCTATTAAAAATATTGCTTTAGTTTAGAAGGGTTATGAATAAATTATCAACATAATTCTCTTAACCTAAGATCCGACTGCTAAAACTTTGATTCCTGAATCAGGATTTACAATTAAACTTAATTTTCATGAATGATACTTGATAGTACACTTGATGACTTTTTAAGTATATTTGATATATTGCTGCAAGGGTGCCCTGAAATATCTAGTCGCGATAATCTTAATTAAATAAATTGAAGTTTATTTTTAATAAATTAACCGCAAATATAAAAGATTTCCCAGTGAATCCAACGTCATTTGAAGGAAACTGGTGTCGGAAATAACTCAGGTATAACCCTGCATTAATCTGTTCTATTGACAAGAATTACACTTGAATCACATTACACTTTAATCACACTAAATATTACAAAAGGCAAAAGTTTGTGAGTGTGTTTGTATGTATGTTTCTATTTCACGCAAAAACGACTGAACGGATCTGAATGAATAGTCTTGGTATAGTTTTAAACATTAATGTGGGCGAAGCCGCTGGCAGAAGCTAGTCGTTAATAAAAATGAAGTTTCTTCAAAAACTAAATAAGTACCTGTAGATTTTTGCAGTGGGATATATCTTGTTTTTATGTGGTTTTTGTAGCCATGTTTTGTCTTTTACTTTATATTTGTTGCTGTTGTGAGCCTGTGTCGAATAAATATATTATTACTATTCTATTCTATTCTTTAACTCATTTTTTTTAACGTCGGCGCTATTTTCTTTTGTTCTTCCATACTTCTATTCTACACACATCAACACGGATATTTCATACTCAATTAAATAACTCGAAAAGTACTGGCCGCATTGGAATCTTTTATACACCGATTTGTTTGTAATTTATCTCAGACTAATTCCAAATTCAAATTTTTGAAAATTCTTTTGTTTCGGTGTCATAAAAATGTCTTGGTGTGTAGGAGAGGGAATTTTCATTTGTGCGAAATTTAGAAAACAATACGAATTACGTTTAGTTACAGTTTTTTTTCATTTTTAAACGAAAGATAAAGTTAAAATTGAGGTATTGTAGCCATGCAATGCCAACATTTGACGAGGGCGGAGATGTTAGGAGCTGTGGGAATGCTGGAAGCTGGGTCTGTTCAGCGTAATGTTGCTGAGGCCATAGGGACCCACCAAAATGTAATTTCAAGATTGTGGACACGCTATCGTGCCACAGGTGAAGTAGCGGAGAGACACCGGGGGCCAAGTTGCATCACTACCCCCAGACAAGACCGATTTTTGCAAATTACTGCGCGAGCGCAACCAAATGCAACGGCGACTCAATTGGTCCAAAGGCTGCGAGTTGAACACCAAGTGCTTGTGAGTGACCAAACTGTAAGAAGGCGACTGCATGAAAGCAATCTACGCTCTCGTAGACCACTCCGGGTCCCACCTTTACGGAGAGGCAATCGTGGACGACGATTAGAATGAGTTCGGAACCACGTGGACTGGGGCCGTGAGCAATGGTCCAATGTTCACGGATGAATCCAGGTTCGGCTTCCATCCAGATTCACGAAGGACGCGTGTTTGGCGAGTTCCTGGACGATGGAGCCGTCTTCAGAACCCTCAGGAAGTTCACCCATACCAAGGAGGAACAATTATGGTTTGGGCAGGAATTCGTCTTGGAGGACGGACGGATCACGTTTGGGTGCGGGGCAATATGACGGCAGAACGATACGTCCAACAGGTGTTGGGGCCCGTAATCTTGCCCCACAGAACACAAATGGGGCAAGATTTCCTGCTCATGCACGACATTGCCCGGGCACACACGGCGAGAACGGTAGCAGCTTGGTTACATACACACAATGTTAGGGCCTTAGACTAGCCTGCGCAATCGCCAGATCTAAATCCCATTGAGCATGCGTGGGATATGCTGCAAAGAAGAGCTCTGAAGGAAGTTCCTGAAAATCTGGCTACAGAAGATCAACTTTTTGCGCACCTCAGAAGGACATGGGACAATATTCCGCAGCAAGACATTGACAACCTTGTTCTGAGCATGCCGAATCGTTGCCGATGTGTTATGAACATCATGGGCGCTTTCTCAGACTACTAACTTCTTTATAAACACAAATTAAATGGTTTTTCTATTTTTTTCAGTTTTTACTCATAAATTAAAAGTTAATTCATATACGGTTTCCGTCTATGCTTCATTTTTTTTCCATAAAATCCTGAAATTTTAATCGAAGTACCTTAACCATTATTAAAAAATGGCAGAATATTAAATAACGTATCTTTTATATATATACATGTCATATTAACACATTAATAGTAATTCGCTTTTTTTTTAATATCTCTAGACCGTGTTGATGTGTTTATATTAATTATCATGTCAATAGTGATCGCCTTTCTAGATATTGTCATTCCCCCCGGTGGGTTCCCGCATTTTCGAGGTGGGTGGGCTCAGTAGCCGTGGCTTGGTCACCCGAGGTGTCATCATATTTCTCTATCAACCATGCCTATGAGGCCAAACTTTCTTGCAAATTTATTTTCTTGTTTCCACGCTGTCAATCAATATGTCATGGCGGGCTTTTAGCCGCGGGGGGACCTGGTGACCTGTATCACAGGTTCTTATAAAACCTATCACAAGCACCAATATCTCACAAAATTATACCCTTGTATAAACTGTAAGGCATAGAATGTAAGAAACTTTGTGAAGAGAAAATAAACCATTTTTTTATGTATATTTACCCGTCACAAGGGGACCAAGGGTGCCATACACAGGGTCGTCTGGCACCCATGTGCTGGGTTGGTCCCTGGGGTGTTCACGGCGCACGGTGTGTTCTGTTGCGCCGCCGGTGACGGGGGTACTCCCCAGAGGAGGGTCCAGTGACGGACAGCCGCGGCGGGTTAGCGGTGTGCGCCATAAGCGGCACAGGAGGACACCGTGGAGTATTAGTGGGTTGGAGTGCGCTATCTCACCAGAAAAGTAAAACGGATCTGGTTGTGGCACTGATATAGATTACAGTCAGGAGTAGCACTTAAGTTTCTTTTTATCCCTGTAGATTTTTCCCTTGGGATAAGTAAACACTTTTGAAGCCGTTTGCAGAAGCTAGTAATATTATAGTAAGAAGTAAGATTCATATTTAAACTATTACTCACGACATTTACCTTCTTTCTCCGCAACACATATCAATATAATGGTTTAATAGTAGATTATGCACCAAGGATATAAAGCACTGTCTTACTTAACGGGTGGCATATAATTGAACCCTGAGCGTAACGAGGTACTCCAAAGTTAACGCCCGAGCGTAGCGAGGGAGTTATGTCGAATCCTGAGTGAAGCGAGTGGTTCAACTCTACTTTTCACATCTTCTGCGTGACAATAAAAAGCTGCTGAATGTATTGATTTGAATATTGTTTGATGCTTATTAAAGATTTGAGCATTGATAAATGCACCATAGGCTGCTTGACTTTAAACTTTCTGCTAAATGTTGGAAATAAACTAAAGACGGATGCCGACACAGTCTTGATACCTACTTTTGTTGTTCTCCATGGAACAAAATCGTCAGGCTTTTTCGTATCAGTGTTTTGATTTTTCCGGAAGTAGATTTATTAATAATCTCTAAAGCGCCTGTTTTAACAAACACTGGAGTGCATTCGCTATCGCTCGACATTTTTTGTCAACACGAATATGCAATAAAATTTACAGAAAATCACAGCACCAAACACCATCTTTGGTTTCACATTCTATGAAATCAAGCCTTAGTATTTTCAACGATGCTTTGTTTGAAACCAATAAAGTGGTATCCTAATTAAAGTTTTGTTCCCATTAACTCCAGCATTCCTATTCACCCCGTGTACTACCCATGTTTTCCACGAGTTTCCCCACGAATTTGACGTTCCAAATTCAAATCACTTTACTCCCTTGGGAGTTTCATACAACTTTACCCCTTCGGTGGTAATCCACCAAAGGGGTAAAGTTGTATGAAACTCCCAAGGGAGCATTAACTTTACTTTACGTTGCATGACATGAAATTGACATTGTTGAGCAGGTGGGGTGAAAATAAATACGAAATAAAATAAAATAAAAAAGCCTTTTATTTCCTGCTTAGTATCAAATAGATAGGTAAGTGATTAATTTTAAAATAACACTGTCTGTTTTTTTTTGGATTTTCTTAATATTTAACATACTTAGCTCCATTCCCCGTTGGCAGCTTATTAGTTAGTTATTGACCTTTGATGTAAACTTCCAAGTTTGGCTTCCAAATACGAAATAATGAATAATAAATAAAACTAATATAACGACAGCGAATTGCACGTATTTCATCCATTGACATTAATAATAAGGCATTTTGCATTTTATTCACATTTTAGTTTTACTTATTTTTACATTACAAATGTATTTTTAGCGTGACACAGCGCTACTAAGAACTTCCTAAGACTAATGACTATACATTTATAGAAAAAAGTACCTTCGTCAATGGGCTCAAAATTCCTAATAGAACTACATAATTGTCGTAAATACTTTTATTCTTAATTATGACAAAATTTATTTACACTTTTATTATTTTTGGCTACACTGTACACTTTTTCGTATACTTACTTCTCTATTTACATGAAATCTTTTGTTACGTGAATTTAATATTTTTTACATAATTATATAATTTTTTGGTTCTAATAGTCAAAATATTTCATATTTTATATGAATAAGAAGGGGTTTATCCAGTTTTTACAGAATTTTCTTATATTGGAAACAATATGCCGAACATAGTAATAACTATTGATACAGGTAAATAATAAATAAGACACAATGAAAACAAATTTGGAACATCAATCATAAATAGCGATAATAAAAAAGTTATTGTTTCTAAAACTCCTACTACCCACAGTTTTTTTTAATGTCTAACACCGATTTGTAACACAACTTTATATATTTCTTTCGAAAAGAGGTTACTGCAACGTGTTACCTGTAACAAAAGAGGAAGAACTTCTAAAACAAAAGAAAAACGTTAAAAGGAATTTCGGAAAATCGCCTTTCAAAATTCGGTGTTTTTACTAAAGAGAATTTCTGTTAGCGAAGGATGGATGTTGCAATGTTATTCGCACCCTGTTTCATCTCAGATACACCCCACCCCACCTCACCCAAGAACAGCAATTATTTTTATCAGATATGATTTTTATCATAATAAAGCTGCTAAGTTCATAATTTTTACAGAAATTTTGCTTGAATAAAAATACCCGATAAGTTTTTGGTACATTTCAAATGAAGTACACCAACATACCATAAGATAATAAACAGTAAATTAGTTTTATAACATTGTCTGAAGTACTACTACCACAATCTGTAGTAGTTACTTACTATTAGTTATGTTTGAAGAAAGAATAGTGCCAAAATATTGTTTGTATAAAAATATTGCTTCGGTACTCAGATTAAATCAGTGAGTAAACTGTGCAAAAGTAAAGTGCAGTTTTGATTAAACGTGAAGAATAAAGTAGATAAATCGTATTTATGATTGTGCTTTCAAATATTTAAAAAACTCTATTGCAGAATGTCTATGTCAGTTTCCGAAATCGGTAGCCTATTTTGATTAGCAATAATATAAAATTGAATAGTGCCAAAAATATTTTGTGTTGCTTTGGTACATTATTAGATCAGTAACTACATTGTGCAAAAGTAAAGTACATTATTAATAAAATTGTGAAAAATAAAGAAAGTTAAAAGTATTTGCGATTGTGCGTTTAGATAAAACGTGATTAAAACAGACCATTTTAAACATAGTGCTGAGTTATAATCTTAAAATTTACCTTATGCGGCCGCAAAGAATATAAAAGATTCCTACGTAGATAAATATTTAGGTACAAACAAACATACGCAGTCTGTAGAAAAGAGCATAAAAACCGCGATTCACTTTATAAAACCCATAACGATACACCATGTACATAATGTTTTATGGGCAGTGAAGCGGAACGATCTAAATCTGTAAAAACGTGAACTACATAAACAAACGCGCTCTAAATTCAAATACAAAAATAAAAGTTATTACGCCCATCGTGTGATGGGGCATGGGCCATCAAAGCGAGATCAAAACAAAACACCCGATGTGCCCCTTTAAACTTCATCATAATATTCACTCATTATATTTTTATAAAGTTCGTCTATTATATGATTCGACGTTTCACTCTTTGTTATTTTCATCGACGAATGTTTAAGAGTTCCGTGAAATGAGAAATCCTATTAGTTTTTCTTTGTTCGCCATTTTATCACCGTAAATGATTGTGATGAACTTTTTTATGTTTTAGGAGAAGGGATTGTTAACTATACGACGTTTATGCAACGTGAGCAGTGTTTATATTCAAAAATTCATATTTAATAAAGTTTCATCAGAAGGTTTATCTCAAAGATGGAAAACTCAGTTTTTTTCACTCTGTAGTAAAGGTTATAACAGCAGAATTTATTACTACAATCATGTTGATTAAACGAACATGTGCATACAATATTGAAGTACAATAACTGCAGATCCGTAAATCTGTATCTACAATTTATTACACTGACTGTACGCTGTACAAATACACTACAATTCCAAATCGAATCCCAGACTGGAGGAACAATAATAAGATTTATGTTAAAAATGTGTGCAATTTACATTGTGCATTGATACATGTGTCGCATTGCATTTCGAAAAAGATGGATAGCTGCTTTGGCATGGATACGATGCTGAATACTGATATGGGTACTGACTACGTCAGAATAAAGAGAAAAATTATTCAAGTTTTATACCTTTTTATGTACAATACTTTAATATTCATCTTTCGTCTTTGCAATCTACACAAAGTAACATTTATCAGCAATAGCGATTGTGGAAGATGTTTGGGCTAAATTGATTGACTATGTGAGCGTTTTAGATCCTAAACATTGTGTAATTTAAATAATCCGAAAATCTCTGACAGGATTTCACTTTGTGAAGAGGCTCTTGTTGTATATATCCTTAGTAGTTCTTGATAGAAAGACGTGGAAGAAGAGTACAGAGGCTTTTGCCCTGAAGTAAGACTTAACACAATACCTTTTACATTTCGTTTCATTCATTAGACAAGTCCATCCAAGTTTTCATGTCCTTTCAATATTTTGTCCCACTTGTACACCGATTACAGAAAGTGAATGAAACTCGATAAACAAAATCAACTGAAGGGCTGTAAAGGGTTGACTTAATAATATCGTTTTAAAAGTGAAGTGTCTGGTGATTTAAGTAGGGCAAGGAGACGGCCCAAAAGTGGATGGATATGGATGAAATTAAGTTGCCAGACACTTTGACCCTTTATTGGAATATTTTTGCTCACTTTATTTTGTTTAGAGTTTTATTATGATTGGCATTAGAAATTTAAAAATCGACTTCGTATATAAATGAAACTTTCACTTGTACGCGTTATTACTTTTCAGTTTGCAGTTTTATCTATAACACCAACTATTAATAAGTTGGGTTTTTGTGTACTTGTTGTTTTACAATATTTATGAATTTCCAATTTTAATCATATCGCTTAACATAACATTTTAGCCTATCTATACTTTTCCAGTACTCAGCAAAGGCGTCTCCAAAGAGTCGGCTTTTATAGAGTTTATTATTAAACTGGTGGTAAAAAATTCTCTACTAGCTTTCAGCTTTTCGGTGTACGACTTGCCCAGTTTCTCTACAATATTTATATTCTGGTCCAGCATACAAAAGAGTGCAAACAAAATGTCTACTCCAACGAGTTTCCGATAGGCTGGTGCCTATTGCGCTATCTTCACGGTATGAATACACCAGTGACAATGATAAGGGATATTCCACGATGGTGAGACTTACATACAAGTGGCCGGCTTCGCTTTGTGTCAAAATATATGTGGAGAGGAACACAAATGTCGACAGAAGAAATTTTAAATGTTGATACATCATGTGGGTCCTCTAATGTGATGTTGCTGTTACTTGATTAAAATTAAATAAAAGCCCTCCCAAATATTTTTAACCGACTTCCCAAAAATGAGGAGGTTCTATGTTCGACATTATGTACGTATTTTTTTTGTTTTTTTTTGTATGTTCACCGATATCTCCGTCAATTGTGGACCGATTTTGAAAATTCTTTTTTTGTTTGAAAAAGTATGTTCCGAAATTGATCCCATTTAAATTTGGTGAAGATTTGATGAAGAACTTCGGAGATATACAACAGAACTCTTCAATAAATCACTGCAAATCTCTCGGGATTGCTGCAATAGCATGTCTGTTTATTGTTTATACCATTTCAGAACATAACATCACGCCAGTACGCTCTTAAGGGGTACGCAGATCTCTCATTTCACCGGTTATGATCAAGTTTCATGAAATCTATCCTGGCGTTATAGTTACTTTACCAACATGCCTATTAAGTAGGTACAACTAAAAAGTGAAAAATAAAAAACTTTTGCAAAAAAATACTACCGACTTCCAAATACAAAACTACAAAGTGAAAAATAACTTTATTTTTTAAAGTCGGTGTCCATAACGCAAAAAAATGGTACCTACGAAAGACACCGACTTTAAAAAATAAAGGTATTTTTCACTTTGTAGTTTTGTGTTTGGAAGTCGGTAGTATTTTTTTGCAAAAAGTTATTTATTAGATATAATTTAGCACTGCAATCTGTCGAAATAAGTCCGTTTGAAAAAGGACGCTATATAAACTAGTAAAGAAATTAACTAACCATTAAAAATCGTGAAATCCCAAATAGAATTCGTTCATGTGGTTTTAGGCCCAATAAACTGACGATAACTCAATCGAAAACAAATAATTCAGAAATGTTTAATTCTAATGTATTTTGAAAGCAGTAACTTTATTTTGAAACTCGTATTGTTCAAAGTAATTAGATAAAATCTAAAACTAATCAGATCGTAAATAACATACATGTTACTACTGAATAAACGTTTTTGCATGTTTCTAACAAGTGATTTTGCAAGTTCCCTTTGGAATGTTTTTTTTTTTTTTCTTTGTAGGCTCGCATTTGACCACTATCTCGCCTGATGTTAAGTGATGATATGGTCGAAGGTGGAGCACGCTTGCCTAGAAGTAACCTATTCACTCTTGACTTGAAGACCCCTAGGTTGTAGCTATCAGGAAACAAGGACAACGGCAGGGAGTTCCACTCCTTAGCTGTACGCACAATGAAAGTATTTTCAAAACGCTTTGTGCGTATGGGTGGGATATCCACCATGTACCGATGGCACATTGCCGTACGTCTTGTAGTCCGATGATGGAAAGGGCTTGGCGGAATCAAATTGCACACTCCCCGAAATGTAACCGATAAAAAACCGACAGGCTGGCAACTCGGCGTCGATGTTCGAGGCTCTGGAGCTTTGAGGCGACCAGTGCATCGTTGCCAATAAGCCTTTTGGCCCGTCTGTCAATCGACTCAAGTGCATCAAGCTGGTATTTGGCAGATCCATCCCAGAGGTGAGAGCAGTACTCCATGCATGACCGAACTTGCGCTTTATACAAGTTGAGCAGCTGTTCAGGCGTGAAGTACCGTCTCATCTTCGCCAGGATCCCCAACTTTTTTGCAGCCAATTGAGCCTTTGCCTCAATGAATGGACCAAAATTGATGGTCGATGTTAACGTAACACCAAGAAGTTTGAGATGGTCCGTTATCGTCACGGTTACACCACGGAAGGATGGAACCAGGTGGAATTGGCTCTTTTTTGCGGAAAAAAGACACGCCTGGGTCTTAGCAGCATTGAAACTGACTAGATTGGCATTGCCCCATTCGGAGACTGCCTCCAAAGACAGGTTCAAGCGCTCAACCATAGCCTCCTACCAGACTTGAGTCCTAGTAGCCCGTGCGCCAGACACGTATCTCTCAGCAACAGTGCTGTCGTTTGCATACCCAAAGGTTCCGGGTATTAGCAGGTCATTAATGTGCAGCAAGAACAATGTTGCCGAGAGCACTGACTCCTGAGGGACTCCGGCGTTAATACCTAACTGACCGGACGAGCAACCATCGATAACCACTCGGATGGACCGATCCCTCAGGAAGTCTGCAATCCAGTCACACAGACCACTAGGCAGACCGAAGGAAGGAAGCTTACCAATAAGGCTCTCGTGCCAGACCCTGTCAAAGGCCTTCGATATGTCAAGGGAGGCAGCAAGCGCCTCCCCGTGCTTCGCGATGGCCTCACTCCAGATGTGAATGGCATACGCTAGAAGATCCCCAGTTGACCGGTTTCGGCGTAAGCCGTATTGTCGGTCACTAAGGAGGTCGTTGTCTTCTAGGTATGCCAGGAGCTTATTATTCAATACACGTTCCATACTCTTACAGAGGATTGACGTTACTGATATGGGCCTGTAGTTGGCCGGGTCCGCTCGTCTACCCTTCTTGGGCACGGGCCACGGGAACGTTAGCTTGCATCCAAGCCTTCGGCTATTTTCCAGTCACCATCGAAAGGCGATAAAGGCGTGTCAAGATCGGAGACAATTCAGGCGCACAAGTTTTAAGTAAAATTGCTGGTATCCCGTCCGGGCCACTGGCCTTGTTCACGTCAAGGTTTCGCAGCATCCTACAGACCTCTCTCTGATGGATGCGAATTTCCGTCATACTCGTCTTACATCGAACAGCAAAAGGGGGGGGGGGGCGCGTGCCATCAGTATTCAGACGCGAAGATTCCGCAAAGATGGAGGCAAACAAGTTAGCCTTGTCCTCAGCGGAGTGGGCCAGCGAACCGTCGGGCCTCAGCAGTGGTGGTAGTGAGGGGCGACAGAAGTTTGATTCAACTGATTTAGCCAGGGACCAAAACGAATGTTCGATACATTTTATTGGATTTATACTGGAGTCTGTTCTTAAACCGTTTGCATGAATCAGAATCTCAATTTTGTATATTCTACATAAAGGAAGTTACAGGTCCAAATAAACGCTTCAATTTAAATTAAAAGTAAGTGATCTTTATTAGTACCTGATATCCGCCAACTATCAGGTAACTATGTTTTTTTTTACGAAAGTTATCTTTACACGTAATTACCTGTATGTACATTTGTGTCTCAAACTTGAAATTGCGAACCAAAATAATGCGCTGAGTTTTCTAAAAAATGTTTCCCTATTTAGAAAGATTTTTCCTCATGTTACGTAAAAACTCCTAAATTGACAGCTGTCACGAGTGTTCATGATTACTCTCGAAATGCAACACGGCGAGTGATTCTTGCAAAAGTTCAAAAATTCGATCATGCAGAAATAATGCCTCAATTTGTCGTTCGCAATTTGTAAAACTCTTTAACGAGCGCTTCGAAAATTGGACCCCTGAATAAAAAATCTTTTAGCAAAAATATGTTGAATATATCTTTAGCTATAAAGTTGTTTACAGTTTAAATAATAAATTATGTTGCATACAATTTTCATTCTTCATGTAACTATAAAACTAGGACACAGATATAATTCTAACTAGATAACGTGAATTCGCGTCTCAAAAAACGGGAGTAAAAGTGAGAACAATGTTCTAAGGTGTTCATAAAACATTATCGGCACCAGACATAAACCAAAATCTTCAAAATGGGCTAATTATGGCCGTATAGATATGTATTTGGCCGATAATATGGGAAACCGTTAATCGGTAAGGTTCGTTTTTAAATGTTGTTAAAAAGGGTTCCGCTTGGTTTTCATACAGATGGAGGGACTTAGTTAGATTTATATCTGTGAGCTACTGTAAAGCTGCAAAATATTGAAGTTTAAAATGAAAATGCACTGACATGAAAAATTATTTGCACCAAACGTGAATTGAATTCTATCCTCTAAAACATTGTGTGTATTGTAGTACCAACGGATCTTTGTGTCTCTAAAGTTGGCTCTGCAAACCATTGCGCAAGAAACAGTTTGTCATCGAGTATACTGCATAAAATAAACGAGAAAGGACGATGTGACCAACATAAGCGAGTGAAAGAGGCAGTTATTCAATGCTATCTTCTACACATTGACACAAAAATAGCAACTGCGCAGGGTCTGGCAGCCAACTTCAGAGACACAAAGATCTACTGTCACTATTATATTTCATTGCCCATAATCTTACGTTCTATTAATGTAGTTCGTGTTTATGCACATACTGATCCGTATTTAATCAGAAGTTACAATTACCATTCGGCAAATTTCCACTTCAATTTCATAAATCAAATATTTTGTTTTCTATTCGCGTGTTTAAAAACAAGTGAATAATAATTTTTGTCTGTCCATTTGTTACTAGGTTTTATTTTTAAATGTCATTGTAATAAATAGCTGCCTTTGTTCACAAGTTCTCATCTAATTAATAATTATTTAGTGAAAGATTAAAACGATAATGGCACCATTCCATTCAACAGAATTAGTTTTGTTTGTCTCCATTTATTTTGTTTAGAATTAATTTATCAACACTGCAATTATCAAAACTGTTTAGAATTTCAATTAAGTTACGAAGCTGTACTGCTTTTTCATTGGACATTTGCTAAATAGTTGTTGGCTACTGATTAACATTGCTGATCAACGCATTATTAATTATATTAAGCACCAGAAATATATTGCGCAGTTAGTATATATCTCACTAATTGTTGGCACGAAAGCACTGTGGGTTTATTTTTAATACCAATTCTTGTTAACACGACAGTTAATTACTTTAAAGCGTTTTTTAAATATTTGTATATCTTACCGACGTTTCAACTTACCACTATATCTACAGCGCAGACACAATGGGCTCCTTATCCGAAGTATTTACAGTTTTATCTACAAACATATACATATTAACACAGTCTTCGTTAGGACTCGGTTTATCCTCTGGCTTCTCATCAGGACTAATATTCTCAACGCCATCATCTTCAAACACGTTTAATTTGTCAATAAATTCTATTTTATATCTAACTGAGGTTATGGAGGAGGTCAAAAAGGACTCTTGGACGGTATCGTTACCGATGCAAGTTTTCTCTGAACGAAACATACCTGTCCGCTCTGATTGGTTGAACTGCCTCTTAGACCTCGTAATAACCAATACTCGCTCGGCAGTATCTGCATGCACTTGTTTCTGAAGTTCTCGTTCGCGTACAGGAACGGGTTGTAACAAGTGGAAGCCATAGCGATGAAGTGCATACCAAAAATTAACACCATGTAAAATCTTCAGTCTTCAGCCAGCGAATAAAAGTCACTACTTATATTTATTAGGTTCAAAAGCAGCCATGACAACCCAAATATGGCCACCATCGCTATCATCATTCTGTTGGTTCGTCTCTTCCCTTTTCTTTCTGCGTGTTCTTTTTTACTGTTCTTAGTTCCAGACCTTGATTTTAATCTTTCATTAAATTTTATACTAACACATGTATGATGACCACAAACTTCATAATAGTGGTCACTGCGCCAAACGCTTTACAAATTTGATCTGAAGGCTATTTTTCAGTACAGTAGACATCTTGGAGGGCCATGTAGTAGCCGTAGGGGAAAGTCACAGATAAAGAGAAGACCCAAATGAAAACAATCAGGCAGATAAATGTTTGGATCTTCATGCGAGGTTTGAAGGGATAGATGATGACGAAGAATCTTTCTATAGTTATCGAGGTTAAAGTTAACGTGGAAATATAGACGCTGCATCCTTGTGCATAGGGCATAATATGGCACAGAAGGCCTCGGAACACCCATCTACCGAGGAAAGTGTAAAGTGGTTTAAATGGTACAGCAAAGATGTGGAGCAGGATGTCGGATAATGCGAGGTTCGAGATAAAGAGATTAGTGACGGTTTGCATAGCTAGGTTCCTGATCACAGCGTAAGATACTAGGGCATTCCCAGAGATTCCTATTACGAAAATAATGGTGTATGCTTTAAAGAAAGCTGCTTGAATCGCTTTATTCTCAATTGGGTCGGTCATTGTATTGTTTTGAAATTCATCGCTGATTGTGCTGAATGTGTCATTGTCGATTTGAGTATTGGTAGCCCATAGGTTGGTCGGCATAGTTCCTACTTATTCTTAACTTGTGATCATAAACCATTTAGGTTTGGTTCTATCATATTTGATATGTTTTATCTTGTTTATCTCTATATAAAGTTCAGTTTGTCTCATATTGTTATTGACTGCCTATAAATTTCTTATGTTTATTAAACCGCCGCGCAATCTATAAAATGGGTCCTCGCGAGTCCTTCAGAGAAAAATTTAAAGAGATCGATATACTGACTCTACCTTCACTTTATATTTTCGAATGTATTTTGTATGTCCGTAAAAATCGAGGGCTTTTCAAAACTAGAAGCGACTTCCATAATTTAAATACACGCAGTAAGCACGAAATTGTAATATCTAAATTCAGATTAACGAAAACTAGCAAGTCTTTTCTTATAAACAGTACACGCTTTTATAACAAGTTGACAAAGTCAGTTATAGAACTGACCGATGGAAAGTTCAAAAACTACATCAAACGTATCCTTATTAAAAAAGCATATTATAAAATCAAGGACTGCGTTGAAGATAAAAGCATTTGGCCTTAGCTCCTTCTGCAGCTTGCCTGGTAACTTGTAAACGGCACAAATATGTGGATGTCTCTAACTATTCTCAATCTAATTTTTTCTTTCCTTCTTTTATCTAGACTTTTTACAATGGTTTTCAATCATCTTTATAGCCCTTTGCTAAGAATAGTTACAGCACTCATAACAACATTTGTGCCACATGTTAAATTTAGTCTTGTTATACTTTTTTTTTTTACCTTTGTATAGATTCCTTTACCGATTGTTTTGTGAATGTGTGAACATTGTAGGCCTTCTAGATGCTAGTTAACATTTGTTAACTTTTTTATATAATATATAATCTCTCTTTTGTTTTTTTTTTTGTTTCTTACGACTACGGGCCGACGGGCGGGTCTTACGGGTCGACTTATTGTCGGGCCTACGTTGTCCCCCCATATCTTAATACTATATATACACTATACTATATATACATGTAGGCCTATATGCAATAAAATAAAAAGTTTTGATTTTTGAAACAAATATAATAATATTCAAGCATTGTTTTCTATATCCGCTCAATCATTTATGATTGGTGATTGAAATCAGAAACAAGAGAGACAATATTTAATGTATTTGTTTGAGATAAACTTTTCAGAAAGTTATCGACATCCCCAATAATGGGATTGAGACATTATTTATAGACGCATTAATTTCGTAAAATGTTGATCTCATCTAGTTTGGAGTTGTTAAGAAAGAAGTAAGTAATCAAACCAAAAAAAATGATTTTCAGATAATTATTTTACTTTTCGACACTAAAAAATGTGAGAGATATTAAAAAATACAAGCATTAATAAATTCATATTCGTGAGAACGATGCACCCAGATATATGATACTTACTACATATAGGTATAAAGTATTACAAGTACTAAATGGTAAATTCCTTCACTTGATAAATAGGAACATGGTTCTCACATACTTACAAATGTTGCAAACATAGGTAAATTACCTAATTCAACAACAACAGTGTGTGAGTCAATTTTTTTTAAAAAGAAGAGAAGAAAAAATTAAAAAACAAAGCGTGTCTATAATTATGAATATAATTCAAATTAACCAGTTTGATTTGTCTACACTAAAGATCGCCCCATGGAACAGGACCAGCATGTTTCCAAGCATTTTTATCTTGATTGTAATCATCTAATTTGTAATATGCTTGCTTACGATGTGTGCTTTTAACTATTGTTTTAAATTTTCTTTCATTAAGTTTTAATATATCACGAGGTATTGTGTTATAGAATTTAACACAGTACCCCATTAAAGATGTGTGTACTTTAGCTAATCTATATGATGGTTCATCTAATTTATCTTTATTTATAGTATTACAATTCAGTCTATCACTAACTTTACTAAAGAGATTTATATTTTTCTTTACAAACATAATATTTTCATAAATGAATTGGCAAGAAACTGTCATAATATTAATATTTTTTAAATAGCTCCCTAAGAGATTCTCGGTGACATAACTTATATATGGCTCTGACAGCTTTCTTTTGCAATAAAAATATTGATTCAATGTCAGCCGCCCGACCCCACAGTAAAATACCGTATGACAAAATGCTGTGAAAGTAACTGAAATAGACCAAAAAGCTGCCGAAACGCTGGCCTTTTCTCCATTCAGTATGATTTAGTCATGATTAGTCTTATTGCCCGTCGGGAACCAGAAAAACTAGAGAAGTTGGTGGTAATAGGCATGATGGATGGGCAAAGACCTCGTGGCCGATCACCTAACCACTAATCAGACCAGGCACCCGCCCTCACTAGACTCTTTGTTACAACCACCCTGAGAGAAGCTAAGAAACCGCCCTCACTGGAACAACCACCCTGAGAGAAGCTAAGAAACCACCCCCACTGGTACAACCACACTGAGAGAAGCTGAGAACCAAATGAAGTGGTATATTGGTGGAATATTTATGTACTTCACACGCTAGGAATCTGCGTTCGTCTAACAATCTTCTTTTGCTTTGTCCTTCTCATACTTCTGATTTTATTCATTCTTCCTTTCATATTCAGTCCATTCTTCTCTGGAATGCGCTACCTCTCGATATCAGGACGGCCACCAGTCAATATGCATTTAAGCGGAAGTTACGGCATTACTTTCTACACCAATAGCAGAGTCGACTCAATCACCTTTCTATCACTTATATATATAATATATTTATTATAGGAAATATATATGTATGTTTATTTTAACTATTCTTCAATTTTACTTTAATAATAATTTCTATTTTTTATGCACCTGCCATGTTATCTCTCCACCACTCTTGGTTGACTGGTAGAGAATGCCTCAGGCATTAAGTCCGCCTTTGTACTTGTATGTTGCATGAAGTTTTAATAAATAATAAATAAATAAATAAGTGGAAGAACATCATGCATAAAGCCAGGAGGACCTTTCAGGGACAAGACCTTCAGTAATGATGAACGCGACTAAGAAGAAGAGCCGCTGGCTATCTATAGTACCTAGCAAAGCCAATATTTGGCAGGGAAATACAAACACAATTATTTTGACAACGTTCCGTGTTCTATCGAAACTCATTGGTTGCCATACTAATAGCTTTGGTAATTGGAAAGATTATCCCAACAGATCACACTGAAGCTTAGTGAAAGTTGAGCAATTTATTTTTATATTTATGTACTTCACACGCTAGGAATCTGCGTTCGTCTAACAATCTTCTTTTGCTTTGTCCTTCTCATACTTCTGATTTTATTCATTCTTCCTTTCATATTCAGTCCATTCTTCTCTGGAATGCGCTACCTCTCGATATCAGGACGGCCACCAGTCAATATGCATTTAAGCGGAAGTTACGGCATTACTTTCTACACCAATAGCAGAGTCGACTCAATCACCTTTCTATATAGGAAATATATATGTATGTTTATTTTAACTATTCTTCAATTTTACTTTAATAATAATTTCTATTTTTTATGCATCTGCCATGTTATCTCTCCACCACTCTTGGTTGACTGGTAGAGAATGCCTCAGGCATTAAGTCCGCCTTTGTACTTGTATGTTGCATGAAGTTTTAATAAATAATAAATAAATAAATAAGTGGAAGAACATCATGCATAAAACCAGGAGGACCTTTCAGGGACACGACCTTCAGTAATGATGAACGCGACTAAGAAGAAGAGCCGCTGGCTATCTATAGTACCTAGCAAAGCCAATATTTGGCAGGGAAATACAAACACAATTATTTTGACAACGTTCCGTGTTCTATCGAAACTCATTGGTTGCCATACTAATAGCTTTGGTAATTGGAAAGATTATCCCAACAGATCACACTGAAGCTTAGTGAAAGTTGAGCAATTTATTTTTTGTAGTGAGCACTAAGTAATTGGTTTCCAAATTGACGGGCTTTTTGTTTGTAATCAGTTTCATGGAATCTAGAAGGGTCATAGTATTCGTAGATCGAAACCAAAATGTATCTATTTTTGTGTTTTATCGGTAATGTATTCCCATGGTTTATTTTGGAGGGAATAACATGCGATAAAAATTTCATTTCAGACGATTTGGGTTGTAATATAAAAATGATGATGGCGTGGTATGGCGGGTAGGCATGCATTGCGTGGGAGTATGTTGCCAAAAACCGTTTCCTACGTCACAAAAACATATTTCAAACATCGTTGCACAGTTTTTATTTCCTGAACTAGGCTAAACACATTCACTCTATTCTTTGATCAATTAATTTAAAATAAGAAAATATTGAATTAAGAATATATACTTTCCTGTCGCAGGTCTGCTGGAAGACATTTCTAATGAAATAAGCAGTACCCTTGTGCTTTTCAATCTGTACTACTTTTCTCTGTAAAGTGTTTTTGTGTGTACCTAAATAAATCAACAATATTTGAATTAAGAAGCTATTAATCAGTGTCTAAATTAACAATAAGGTTTGAAAGTTTAAGAAGAGAATAAGGCTCATTGTTTTTGGGAAGATCTGAAAATACATCTGAGTGAGTTAGCGAATAACCAGCCTTAAACAGTCCCGCTCCCATTAAATGTCGTTTCCACAATTCATAACAATCTGTGAATGATATGCCCATTATTCTTCTTTGTTCACGAACTCATGACATTTATAAACACCCAATAAATCGTGACGGTCATTTTAATTTTCTTTTCTTAAAGATGGAACTGAAGAAAATGGCCGTGTAAAATATTCATATAGTAGGAGTAGGAGGTAGTTGGAATAGACACTATTTTATTGATTTTGAGCGATTAGGCAAAATAATATTGGTGATAAATATGTCTTGCCAATAAAAAATAACATTCTTTGAACTAGCTTATCGTACATTATCATCCAAACAAAATGAGTATGCTATTTCAGTTCAATTAGTTAGGGATAATTGTTTCAAATTTAGTTGCTAGATTTGGCCCACACATATTAACAAGTGGGCAAGTTAACTAAAAGCTTGGCAAATTAAAGTAGACTTAAATTTTATTACAAATAATTTTCATATATTAATCTATGTTAATGTGATATGTAATCGTACTGATAAACTTTTTCTTTGATGTAGCAGTATTTATTTATTTATTATTTATTAAAACCTTATACACAAGTACAGAGGTGGACTTAACGACTTAATTTAAATTTATAAGTGCAGCGGTTATTTCAAAAGCATTTAAATGAAAATTATCTAGAGTAGATCAAACATGTAACGAGTTTATGAAATATGACAAGAAAATATTTTAAGAATAATATATAAATTGCTTGTGAAATTGTGAGATAATTATTATTTTTGTGTTTGATATACTGGACTTTTTATCACCATCCATTTATAAACGATTTTTGAAAAACTAAAGTCACAAAAAGCAAAAAACAGATCTTCCCTATATTTGGTTGAGTAATATAAGCAAAACAAAAAGAAAACAGCTGTTACTGAATTTCTTTTGGCTAGTGATTTTTAAATCTTGGCTTTTTACCTACCTGCCTGAAAAACAATCGATGGTTATAAAAATATAAGTTGTATTATTGTTGGAAGTGAATACAGTTATAATAAAAATTATACATTTTTGGAAATATTCTTGAAAGATGGTATAAATAATATAAGTTATAAGATGAAGAAAGATGAATTTACATAGAAAAAAAAATAATATTATCTTGCTTTGTTAAGACAAATGTTGCGGTAGGTATCACTTTCTGAATTTTAGTTGCACTTAATAGTAAGCTAATTCATATTAATATTATAATATGTTTGTGGCAAGGTGGCAATTCACATAGAATCATTAATATTATTACAAAATTATAAATCATGTGATTGTCATTATTCACTATCATGCATTAGCGTCTAATAGTCAATTTTTATAGCCACTTTCAAAAGATTTCTCACTACTTTGTATAGATTACATTTTAACTTGTTAAATCGAAAAGACAAGATCTAAGAAAACGAAGACAACTAATTGTTTGAAAGAAATTAAATAAACCAAATTCAAAAAAAAATATTGCATCCATAATGTACATACAGATGGTAAATATAATTTATAGATACAATTATGGACCAATTGGGCACAACAACATTCTAGGTACAGTCAGTGTCTAGGAGAGAGGAATAGCGCATAATATTTTCCTTAATTATTAAAATTTTAGTTAATCTTTACCTATCTATCTGCTTTTATTTGGTTTAATGTACTAATAAAAAGTTGGGCCCCACAATATGGCACCCAAAAGCTGCAATTTTTCTATTCAATTATTTCAATTTTAATGTAGCCAGTGACACTCACAAGGTTATGACAAATCGACTAACGTAAGAATCATCAAAATCGGCCATCGAGTTTGGTCTCTAGACCGCCACATAGGATCAAACATAAATACATAGACTGATTAACATAATGTGTTTATTAGCCGTCCCTCCATCGGCAGACGGGGGAAAAGAGCTCGACTTCTTTAATTCAATAAGGAACTCTAAAAGATCTTCGGGAGCATACATATTCATGTTCTCGTATAATAGACGACCTATTGTAGGTTCTTTTTACAAAGAAATGGCTCGACTAAAATGGCGCAGATATTTTGCATGAAGACTAATTTATGGTAAAAAGTTGGAATTTAACTTGCATTGCGTTAAATGATGTGTGGAACTGTTTTGACTGTAAAGTTTTAGGATTAAACATCACTTAAAGTCCTATGTCTCCTGGATGGGGCAAAGGGCGTCCACAGTAGTCATTCATCGCGATCGGTCTTGAGCTTCACGCTCGTTGCTTTTGCCGATACGGTGTGAAGAGTGAAGCCAGGTTTGATGAGGACGGCCACGCTTTCTTTTGCCTTGGGGATTCCAATCCAGCGCTTGCTTCGGTATATGATCAGAATCCCTTCGCAGCGTATGGCCAATCCAACTCCATTTGCGACGCTTGATCTGGCGGTTGATCGGACACTCGTGACATTGCTACAACAGCTCTATGTTGGTGATGGTCTCGGGCCAGTAAATGCCGAGTATACGACGAAGACAGCTGTTGACAAATTGTATCTGGCGTGAGATTTGTTTTGTTACCTTCCACGTTTCGCACACGTAAAGCAGCACGGATTTGAAATTTAACCCGAACTTTTTGAGTTTCCTTCGGGTCAGTTTTTGCTATTTATCAACAGATCTCAGCTGCGCGAAGGTAGCTCGTGCTTTGGCGATCCTTGAAGCAATGTCCTCTTCAATACCTTCAGTTTCTGACTCACTGTGTTTAAACATACAGTGTCCTAAACTGAATTTGTCAATAAGTAACTGTACTCGCTGCTCTGGGCAAATGGATTGGTAAAAAATATCACTATGAAAACTAGGCGACTTCTTGATGGCTCGACGCGATTCGATTTATATCTCCCCAATAGGCGATTAAAATTGCAACGCGCTATCAGCTAGGTCCTTAGGTGAAGTGGACTTGAAGTGAGCTACTAATCCATAGCTATGCACTTGGCACTTGTCCCACCCGCGCTGGCGACGAAAAGATTAGCTATCGACTATTTTCTCAACAATAAATTATATTTCTAACAAAAATAGAGATCCCGTGTCAATAAAAGAGACACATAATATCAATAGTTGATTGCTGGCTATTCACACTGCCAGCGAGTACACTCTAGACACAAGTTTGCCGCAGCAACAAGAGCTAACAATGATAATACTCAACTCCCTCGCTCGGGGATGCTCGCTTGGCGGTCAGAACTCACGCCGAGTGAACAACTAACCAATGCGTGCAGCACTGACTCCCGTGTGAGTGGTGCGAGTAATCGCCCGTCGTACAAAGACACTCGCACATAGCCGAGCGGTAAAATTATCGGCACTACACACTCGCTTCTCGCTGCTCACCAGTTCGTATCTTGGTTCTGGCTCTGGAATGAATGAATGATGGAATGAAATATCACTTCAAAGTCACATCACATCATTTATCACGGTGTGTTCCAGAATATCTCTACAATCTGTTGTTCTACTACTCGTTGGAATACTATTTCATATTCACCTTTTATGTCGTCCCTGCTACATATGGGGATCCATAAAACGATTTTTGTGTGCAGTTAAACATCTTGCACTAACGAGAAAAGCTCTTGTACCTGTATAACGTCAAGTTTCACTTTGCAGATATCCATTTTTAAAATTGCACTCACTGCAGTAATTTAACTAAGTAAAGCTCTAGTAGCTTTGTAAAACGGTGGATTAAATTACATAGAGAAAACTGTGTTTTATTGAGACACCACCATAAAGACTAAAAGAGAAACATTTACTCTTAGGATTTATTTATTTCATCTTTTCCGTCCATTTTGTCCTTCAAGTCGTTACGGAGAATCAGAAGCCAGAAAATCTGTCAAAAGTCATGCCAAGAGGTATCGCGTGGAACTAGTTACTCGGTTGTGGAGGTCAGATAGCTGTCTATCAGTGACTGTTCACGCCGTATAAAATACTGATACTCAGCTGAATTCGGTTAGACTGGAAGACTGACCCTAATGTAGTTGGGAAAATGCTATGCAATTAGATTGATTGTGTAATTCAAACCAATAACATTTTGCCACCCGGGCATCGAACCCAGGAACTCATACTCAGTATAAAATGTGCGACGCATTCCTATACAAAAGTTGCAAAAACGTCAACACTCCTTCATTTTAAAAGTATGGCCCAGATTAATCTACAACCATCACGAAATTTACCATCAGGAGAGATAGTGGTCAAACGCAAGCCTTTTGTTAAATACAAAAAAATATAATCGCTAAACAGAAAGATCAACTCTAAAAACATAGCGATTGAGTTCCATACAATATTCGTTTGTTTAGTTGGAAAACTGTGCAGGTGTAACTAATATGAATAACGATTCAGGCTGCTGGGAATTTCCCAACTATTTATCAATTCCGTGCGTGCCCAAACCAGTTTTATTTTAAAAACCCAGTAATTTCAGTCTGTGAGAATTTATAAAATTCGTTATTGTGATCTTCTCCGATAAACCTGGGAATGAAATGACGAAAAGCTAGTGCTTTCTTATTTGTTTGTTGTGTTGACAAATGTTCAAAAGACGTTAAAGAGCCAAAGTGTATAAGGAAATTGCATATAGATGGAAAAAATATCCTATGTTGTCATGTTGTGGTTCTCTTTTTCTTTTTCTAATGGAAAACCAAAGGTGATGTCGAGACTCACTGTTATCACTGCCCTGAGGACAGTCGAGCACAGAGTGGTTTGCAGGCAGCGACATTGTACAAGTTTTACCGGATGGGCCGAATGGAATTATAATGTACTCTGTGTAGGATGTATACGACGTTCAGCAATAAATATAAAAGAAGACTTTTGCTGACTTGTCTGCTAAGTTGTCGGCGGAACCTATTGTTTAAGATCCTCTGGTTTGACGTTTAAAAGTACCGCTTAGTGGCCTTATTGAAATTAAGAATTTGACTTTGACTTTCATATGAACCATATAGCTTCACCCGTATTACCCGATGAGTTCGGCAGAGGCACGTCTGGTGTACTTTACGTTATGCCATTTATGTTAAAGTCCCATATGAGATGCGAGGCTATTGCCACCAACCGGCCATAAGATCAGACTCAGGGCTGCTACATTAAAGTGCCTGACGGAAAAACCCAATAACACTTCGCCTGCCCCGGGATTCGAATCCAGGACATCATGTTCAGCAGTAGCGCTTTTGACCTCTACGACCAACAAGGTAGAGGGATTTATATTTCATATGAATACCTACTACATCACAGCATGAGTGCCACAATATTATAACAGGAAACACTAGTCTCAAATCTCGCTTTGTTAAGCATGTCGCATATAACGGTCGCCAAAGTCAAACTTCTGGCAGTTTAAACTCATTTAATTACAAAATAAATAACTCACTAAATTTACCTCATTACTTACTATGCATCATTTACGATTCCAAGACTACCTTTCTATTTTTTTTTATATCTAAAGGTGTAAATAATGAAAGAGAAACCCTTGGCTTTTTATTCTCGGCAATAAAAGCGGCAATACTTTATTCAAGAAAACTGTAGGTGTAACACTAATTTGAACTCACATTTGTTCAAATTTTCTTTTTATTTTAACAACGAGATGTGGCTCACATTTTTCCGTACGTCGGCGCCTGGATGGGTTTATAAGTATCTAAACCAATTCCACGTGTAGGTATTTAATTTAGTTAATATTTTTCTGGCATTTCAAATCCAATTTTCTATATTACTAATAATGTGAAAGTCTTTAGATGTGTGTAAATCAATCACGCTTCAATGCATTTGGATGAAATTTGGATTAGGATTTAGGACACACCTTGGATCGGTTTATATCCCGGTTCTATTTTCCCTTGGGATGACTTCCAACTTCAACGCGTGAGAGGCTAGCTGAATACAATTCGTGTTGTTATAAGAATGGGATGGTTACAATAAGCTCTTAGAGCAAGGTTATTTGCATTGTGCGTAAGGGACAGACGTATGCAAATAATATACATCCGTATCTTTTTTTACAGTTCGAACCATGATAGTGTTGACACGTCATGGTCCCTACCATCTTCTCCTGTGCCTAATGTTAAGGTTTAGCACGCATTGTGATTTTTTGCCGTACTGAATTATAACTAACACGCACTACGGAAAACAAATGAAAAGATTTGTATTTGTATAAAATACAGTCCGATTTATGTTTTTTGTTCATAGAGCTCAAAATTTTCGCGCGAATATAACTTGCGCCGCGGTGCGCTGGATTCTGTGGCAAATCACGGATTTCTAGCGGTAATAATTCGCAATGCGTGCAGCATCATACAATTCCATGTGTCGCAGAATGTACGGCACAAAATCGTAGTGCGTGCTAAGCCACTTGGTGCATTATTGGCAATCAACCCCGCTAGTTATCTATGGGCTTTTCTTTTCAGCACAGGGTGAGTTGCCAAAAAGACAGAAGTAATTTAGTGGTCCGCTTTATTTAGTCAGTTTTATTTTATTTAAACGAAAAATAAATAAAATAAATAATTCATGCCCCAAATAAGACTTCTCGACAGTTCTCGAGAAATAAACGAAACTCAATTCGTTTGCATAAACGCGTGACACGATTCCACTTAAATGTGAAAACCTGAATTTAGATGTCCTTTTTAAAAGAACATTAAAGATAAATTATTATGTTTAGAAGAACACGAGGTATCTATAATTTCTTTTCTATAATTGCGTATGAGAGCTTAATAAGATTTTCAAACTATCTACTCTTTAATTTATGAAGCCCCACTTACACAAAATCTTAACAGTTTGTTGCTAATACGAGATTAAATGGTCAGTTTGTTCATACGTTAACCTCGTGTTAGCAACTAACTCTGATTTAAGTATTTCGTGCAAGTGGCCCTAAGCTGATATATATTTATGTGTCTCGTGGAGAAGTTCGTCGCTAAATAATAACAGCCACACGGATCGATCTTCGAGGTTAAGCAAAGCTCGTCGAGGTCGGTTAGTGGATGGGTGACCATGCATTACATACCGAAACTCCACCATGCCTCGGAAAGCAAGCTGGTTCCGGCTGTGATTTAAAATTCTTAGTAGTAAAAACGTGTAAAATCTGTTACCAGTATTGCTGGGTATCGTATTACCCAGGTAATGAGTTTTGGAGTCAGGTAGGAAGTACCGCCATAATTAAGTAAAATTAAATCCATAAAACGCACATAACTTTAGAATGACTGAACCGAGTTTCATCAAACATAGCTAAGAACACTCTCGATAAAGTCACCATTCAAACAAAAAGAATAACGAAATCAAAATCGGTTCATCTGTTAAGGAGCTATGATGCCACAGATAGAACACAAACACAAGTACACACGTCAAACTTATAAATCTACTCTTTTTCCGTCGGGGGTTAAAAGAACTGAGCTGCTACTCAACTACATCCTGTTAGATTGGAAGCCGGCCCCAACATTGTTGTGAAAAAGCTAGGCTGATTATGAAGTGAAAACTTTTTTATCCGCGTTGACCCATTTAGTAGAGCCAAAACTTATGCGACATGGTCATGTGACAGCGTCATTGACATGTGAATGTGCGTACACAGTCTGTCACACAAAACTCAGTTATTGCAAAGTTTTCAAAATTAAAATGGCGAGCTGAGATTCGGCGTGCAATACGTAGGTATGTCAACTTTATGTGTGGTTAATGGTAGGTTGTGTATAGGTATTTAGTTTACATCTACTACATTGTTAATTGCCTCTTTGGTCTCGTGCCAACTAGCGTGACTGCTGAGTTAGGGGTCCTGGGTTCAATTTCAGGATTTCTTTTCCATGAATAAGTTTCAATTAGAAGTGTTTGGTTTCATCATTCTTGTTGGAAAATTACACATAAATGAGATAACGATGTAAAAAACGAGCACTTAAAAACATCTCAAAAGAGCAAAACAAAAAGCCTCAAAATACAATATTAAGTTATGACCCATCCCAACTGATGGCACCCTTTCACGAAAATGACGCGTGGCTTGGCACCACTCAGCTTAACCTGTCGGCAGTCATGACTGCCAATTTAAATTTTTCTTGAACAATTTCAGCTGGAATTCGGGAGGTAAAAACAATATGCTTGATCAAGTTTTATATGCGTGAAACGAGGTACACAATAACGTGTAATAACGATAGCAATAAATTGCCATTAGGTGCCGATTGCATTGCTGAGGTTTATTGTTACGCAAAAACAGCGAGTTTCTTATTGACTACGAGAGTAAAGGTTTGATTCGGTTGGTAGCTTTACTCGATTTATGGATTTTGCTGCTGTCTATCTGTTTATGTATTCGCGACAACAATTTTGCACAATATATTTGGTGCTTTGTTGTAGTTAATTTGACAAATTTTAAGCCTATATTCACCGAAGCGTTTATAAGAGATGTACCTAAAGTACACTCACAATCTGAGTACATTAATCGAAGCCGTGCTGAAATTAATTATTGGCAAAGGTGGATCGCAAGAGGTAGTGTGTCGGTGAATTATTAATTAAAACAGCTCTGGATAACTTTTTTTTAGGTGATGTCATTTTCCGGCACGCGCGTTTTTGTCAAAGAGAATGTTTGAAATAGATTATGGTTTCAAAGAATGGGGGTAAGATATAAAAGTAGAACGTCATGTAGGATGTGCTTTGAAGTTTGGATGCTGCTTTTGTTTTCGACTGCAGCCAAAAAGAAAGGGGGATTGGCAAGGTGTGGCTGGTAGTAGGTATTTCTTCGGATATGAACTGTAGTCCTATTCTGTAATAATTTCACCGTGAAAATTTAAGTGGAGTGAACATGAAGTGAGCTGCAAACCATCCAACCAAGGTGGTTTAAGCTCACGCCATCTTAGTTTTCACGGTGAGATGTTTACAGTATATATGGGCTGTAGTTTTACATATTTAACAGTAGTTAAATAAGTCAAAGATATTTAGGTATCGAAACTTTGAAATCTATATGTAATACAAAAACGTCTGCTGAGTACCTATATAAGAAACCCAAAACGAAGCTTTTCTCTTTAGCCCAAAAAATCTATTTCATAAACGCTATGCGGATTGAATCTACGCATTTTTCACGTGTTGAAACCATCGAATCGTGGCCTATCACTTGCATTGTTAATGTCATACATGCGTCGTGCGTGAAACGTGCCGAGTTCAATATATTATGTGTATCTTTTGGGTATGGTATCTATGGGTACATTGAACAAAATATATCTTTGGTACATACCATTTTATCCTTTTGACTTCGACTTCCGAAAATAAAGTTATTATTCGCTTTGTAGTGTTTTGTTTTGGAAGTCGCTTTAGTTTTTTTGTTTTTTTATATTTTTAGTTTTGGTAACATGAAAATCATTTATATCCAGAGGGCTTCTCATTACAATTTCAACAAGAATACACGACTGGAATACATTGTTTTATGACGGAGTTCCGGTGCCTACTTTCTGGCTTCACCACCAGAAAAGTGGAACCATTTATTTAAATTTGTTTCATCACAATCATTTAACTATCCGGGATATCTTGTACCCAAAACATACATAACATTGAGAAGTTTCAGTGGTCATCTGTAGTCCACTTCAACAAATAATTCTGAATGCAAATGCTTGCTATGTTGATGGAAATACCAAAATCGCTATATGTATGCCTACAAAATTTGAGAAATTCCCTCGATTTCCATGGAATCTCTTCATCAGAACCTGACTTGGTGACAAAAGAATCACCTCGAGAATATTCTCGGGCATATTGTAAGGGCATATGCCCTTACAATGAAAAAAATAATTTTTAAAATCGGTTGATGAAGCAATAGAACCTAGAACCTGCTCCTTTTTAGAATGTCGGTTGAAAATGTTAGGATGAGACGATGATGAGAGGCAATGCCAGTTGGAACATTGCATTGCCACTGGCAGACGGGGCGGCAAGCTAAAAGAGTTAATAATAATAATAAAATAATATCTTTATTCCGTTCATTTGTACACAGTACAATAGTTAACCAATAATTCATTACTTAGAGGGCCTTAAGTGCACTGGACCACAAACTAGGATTCCCTGTGTTGCGCGGTCCAGTCTCTTCCTATGTAGGTAAGGAAAACATGTTCACTAGGTAGTCTTAACTAATTACACAGAAATAAAACTTAATTGTAATGTAGATAACTAATATGATGTTATTATTTAATATATGAATAGAGTTTAAGTTGCTTTTGGGTGAGTGTATGAGTGTGATGTATGAAGTGTGGAGTATATAGGTGTGTGATTGCATTTCTAAGTGTTGCTATTATGTCCCAAATTTACGACTGCACGTGCAAAGGGTTTTCCGTTTGGTTATAGTTTAGGGGATGCAGCCGTTAATATATCTGTAAGTTAAGGCAACTATAGTTCTTTTGGGAGAGTAGAATTTTTAGAGGTAGGGCCCAAGAAATGCAAAAGATCTGCTTGTAAAAGAAGACTGAACCTCAGGTCGATCCCATTTTAACATTCTGTATATATAGCGGGCCAGTTCTTAGACATGTCTGTGAAAGCGTATTAGTATCGAAACGATAAACAATTTCCTCACTTGGAGGTCGCTACATTCCGAATACAGATCATCAGTTGAGTACCGCTAGAGTATTTTGTATCTTTAATTATTATTATTTATTTACTTCAGATATGAAATCCATAGTTTTGTTAGTACGTACAAATTCTTATATACTATGTTAGTCACTTAAAATTAGATACACTTACAATACATACACATCAAAAGTAAAAAGTACACTAAAATCAAAACTAAAAGAATAATCAATTTATGCATTTTTGTACACTGTAGGTAATATCATTTAAAATTAATGTCAATAAAATAAAACACAATGCCTCGTAAAATCCAAAAAAAAACAATTAAAATAAATTAAGAAAAATTTGAAATTTAATATAGTTCAGCAAAATTTATAAATTAAAAGTCTGTGTTCAGTAGAGGTGAAATTGTAAATTTACAAAAAAAATATATTACTTGCCACACAATGCCACAATATTGGGCAGTCTGTTCGGCCCGCTACAACGCTAAGAATGCTGTTGCCGCTGCCGCGGACACGACTTAGCAGCTAAAAAAGCTCGTTGAACTCTCTCTCTCTCGGTCTGGGGAGCAGCGAACAAAACTAATTGGCTTAGGAATTGGTTTTGTTCGCTGCTGCCAGACCGACACACAGTAACTTAGTAGTGATTGACACAGGGTAAAGTACAACATACCGATCAGCTTAGGAGTTGCGATGGACTTACTTGAACTTTTTAAAATATATGTGATAGTTTCCTGGTTCGCTTCACAAGTGCGTCTATTTGTGCTTCCCAAGTTAGGTGATCATCGATTTGTAGTGCTTGACTAAAAAATATGCTAGGCTGATAATAAGTGTGCTTGCAAAGACAAGCTTGACGCCCCCTCGATCCTCGCGCCCCTGGCTATAGCCTGATTAGCCTGTGGGTAAATCGGGCCCTGGACCTACTTTTCGGATGTTATGTTTTATTTGGTGAAATTCTATTGCCATCAACCGAGCACAAATCTACAAAAGGGCTTCTTCTAAGAGAAATTCAATTATACTAGACTTTGATATAAACGTCCCATTTCCCAGCTATTTTTCTGAAGTTACAATCGTTTATTTTGTTAAACTATAAAGAGACATTTTTTGCCTCCCTTTAGAATTAACCTTTGAATTTGATTTATCACCAGTGCTTCAAAAACAATAGAAGTAACAAAGGAGGACTAACTTAATTACTACCGAGGCCTAGTTGAACCTACAACAATTTATTACTTAAGGACTGGTTCCAATTTATTTAGATTTGTAGTTTTATTAGCGACAACTTTATTTTCTTGACATTGAATCGCTGAATATTGAGCGGAGGACTCACTTGGGAATAATTCTCACAATGTTGCGTGTTGTAACTTTTGTAGAGTAGTAAAGTAACTGCCAGTTTCCCAGGTCAAAATTATCGGGCAGTTAACGTAATCGACGATTAATCGCCTGTCATTTCTACTTTCAGTTTCTCAACACCCAAATGTGACAAGCGTTTAACAATTTGTCACATTTGAGAAAAATCTCGAATTAACCACATGTTACAGCAGTTTTGGGTTTCTGAGAACCATTTTCAATGTTAATCTCTTGTCAACGAGCCTAATTTATAATTGTTGGAAAGTAGTCGATTATTCGTCGATTAAAATTAATATTGTGATTTTAAAGGCTTATATTACGATAAAACGATAATAGGGGTCGGCGAAAACTATGGTATGGGTTGAGTTAAAAAAAATATGTTAATTTAGATCAATTATATATTATAATTATCAAGATTTAAAAAAAATAGTATGTTACAAACTTTTTAAATTAATAACATTATAAAAACATGACACAATTATCAAAAATAGTTATTTTGTATTTAGGTAAATAAAAAAATAAAATAAAAATACTGACCTGGGAATCGAACCTTCCTCATGCGCATTAATGTTAACTGTACCCTGTACTTAGTACTTACCGAGATCAGTTTCTGGATAGATTCGTGTTTAACTTGAAGCGGCTGGGGTGGTGACCCCGCCAGGGTAAGCAACACTTACCAAGGTCGGTTTTGGGATGGGTGACCATTTTTTTTGGATCGCTTGTTTATGGACAAATGACCCCGCCAGGGTAAGCAACACTAACCAAGGTCAGGATTTGAGATGTGACGTCTACTTCAGAAACCGGCCCTAAGACTCGTATCCACCAGGTAGCATTTGACGCGCGACATGATACACAACATGTTGCTCACGATAGAGGAGAAATACAATGAAAAGCATTAGTAAAAAAAGAGTAAGCAATAAACATGCTCGCTTACTACACTCGGCAGTGTAGTGTTTCTGTTTTTACTAAACAGCATTGTTTGCCAACTGCCTTTGACGTCATGTTGCTTGCAACTTATCACAACATGTTGATTGTCAACTGTTTCCCAGTGAATCATCGTCATCTAAAAGCAGTCCACTGCTGGGAAAAGGACACTCCATTACGCGTCGCTGACACTGACAAATTTGACACATGATCGCCTAATCAATCTATTATTACTGTACACTGCGAAATTGGGATGACTATTTGTGGTCGCCACTCAAGATGTCCATCCCATCAGTGGTTAACCTGTCCTTTGGCATCTTTTGCTTGACTTTTCTATAGTCAATGTAGACAAACTTTAGTTCTCTATCGGATCACTGCAACTTGCTCAGTGAAAACCCAACTTTATTGTTAGTCAGAAACATGAGCCAGCAGTGTTTTGTACGTTGTCGTAAAACCGAAGCTTTACGAGGAACTTCTGTATTTTTTATTCTTTACCCTTGTTTCAAGTTACAGCTTATTGATGGTTAAGATTACCATAAATTATCTTTCGCTACACTTTGTATCTTGTATCGATATAAAATTGGGTCTTTGTAATTTTATTAAACAAGGATATTGTGTTATGTACTTGTCTGGTTTTATGGATTTTGGCTTGGAGACTTGGTGAACGGTAAATTTATTAATCCAACAGGCGGGCCCAATGCAGTGAATTTTGATCTTTTGGTTCTAGAGCATGCCGGCTTCCTCACGATGTTTTCCTTTACCGTTTTAAGAACAGTGGTGATGAAATAATTTACACAAAGTAAAGCGCATACCTGGGTTCGAACTCACGATACGTAAGTCGGGGCCGTTACCATCGGGCCCCCACTGCTCTCTTGGTTTCTTGTTAATGATAACTAATTTTGCTAGCAGGCGGGCATCCGGAACCGCGGGCGCTCAGTATGAGGATTCCGTCCACCCACCAAGTGACTCCAGGAAAGACGGTGGCACAGTAATCATAACTCATGGGAGAAACCTTTTCAGTATCCCTAGGGATGTGCCCTAACAGGCGTTGCACAGTTCCGGGGTGGTCTGTTAAGAGGCACTTCCTTGTGTTGATGGTGATCACCGTGGTGGTTTTAGTGACATAAAAAATCCACACATCCTGGTCTTTTCCTGGCGCTTTTTGAAGGTTACCTTTTTTTGTTGTTATACCTAAGGTTGTTACTAGAACAAAAAAAAATCCTAGAAATGTTCGTTTTTCTTTTAATATTTTTAATGAGAATTGAAGATTTCTTAATAGGTATACAACATTAGAACTAGGTCTCTTAATAAGTTATGTAAATTGGGCCCATTTTAACTGACTTTCCAAATAGGAGTAGGTTTTATTTTCGGTTTTTTTTTGTGTATGTTCACCGATTCCTCCATCATTTATAAACTGATTTAAAAAAAAAGGAGTGTGTTTCCGACTGGTCCCATTTCAATTTGGTGAAGATCTCATGAAGAACTTCAGAGATATACAAAATAACTCTTCAATAAACGACGGCAAATGTCTCTCTATTCACCGGTCATATTCAAGTTTTATGTTATTCGGGTAATCATTCCCCTTAGGTACCTTAATCTAGGTCTAGAACTTTCTCATAATGTACCCAAACCTAAAAATTTAAAATAAATCTTTTTACAAAAAAAATACAATCGACTTCCAAATAAAAACACCACAAAGTGAAAAAATACTTAAATTTCGGCAGTCGGTGTCCAAAAAAGAAGAAACAAAAACAGAAACACCGGCTACCAAAATTGAAGTTATTTTCCACTTTCCTGTATTGTTATTTGGAAGTCGGTTGTATTTTTTGTAAAAAAAAGTTTTGATAGAAGCTAGGCTTTCCGGTTTGTCTGAGTTTTAATGGCGTTCGTCGTATTTTTAACGAGTTTGGGTAAATCTCGGCGATTTTCACCATTATACAAAGGTACGCCATTACGCAACCTACAACTATCGCATCTGAGGCCAAAAAATAAAGAAGAATCAACTAAATTCAGTTTATGCAAATACATCGTTCTGATTGGTAGTTTCTCAGCGGTCTCAACCAATCAGAACGCTGTATTTACATAAACTGAGTTTAGTTGATTCTCTCGAACTAATCGCGATTAGTTTCATTGGTGAAATCGACCCTTTTAGTAGTTATAGTGGTTGTTATTTCCGACTGTAGGTACTTATTATTCTAAAGGAAATACAGTTTCCTAGAAATTCGCTTGAAAACAAAGCCTTTCTCAATTTACTTGATTGAGCTTCAACAAAATGTTCAACAAAAGATAAATTTTAATTAACTTTCAGTTAAATGACATTAAGCAGCTTAAAGTAACAATGTTTTTGTCGGACGAACAAAGGAAATATATTTATATCATTTTATTTATAGTACATAAGTATAACCGGTTTGTGCTAAATTAAAATAAGTTAACGAAGAATGAACAATATTGTTAAAGGAAATATAGCAAGTGCTAAAATAGCTTTTACTAAAGAGTGTTTATAGGATACAACATTTTAGAAGCTGGTGCCTTTCAGTATTTTTATTATCTTATTTGCTGTAACCGCGGCTTCACCCAGTCATTTGCCCACCCTACCAACTTTACACTTAATCCTACCCTGCCTACCGTACCTATCTTCCTTTCCTACTTACTTACCTACCAATTTTTTTTCCTAGGATCATTCTTCCGCGGAGAATCTTTATACCGCCATTCAGAAAATGACGTCAAATGCACAACGCCATCTATCGAATATGGAGTTCAACTGTACGAGTATCTGAATTGCGTGTTTTGTGACATTTCACTTCATGTACACTTTAAATTCATAGGTATCTTGATAGAGAGAACCGATTGCGATGAAACAAAAACTAAATAATCCTTCAATTTACGTACAGTTTTATGTATAAAAGTTATCTGGGTATTAAAAAAATAGTAAAGTCTTGCCTGCGTATTATGCCCTTAGATAAAAATAAATTCTCAACAAGTTATTTATAAACAACATTGTTGGTTTATAAATTGGCTGAACTTACCTACTTCTCTACTTACCTCACTAATTGGGTACTCCATTCGATTACACTTGATCGTTAGTCGAGGCTTATTACAGAACTAGTTGCTTGTTGTGGATGGCTGTCCGCTCAACAGAATTTCTTATTAAAAGTTATTATTACTTATTAAGCTAACAATCGCACTTATGTATTTGAATGCGTAGTTTTTAAAATTGTATTAATAATAAAAGCCCGCGTAGCTGCTTGTTGTTCCCCAGCAATCATCAAAACATCTTTGGGTGTATATTCAGAACTGTAACCCATAAGTATATCATCATTGCTAACACGAGTTTATAAAAAATATATATGTCTAGGTATATAATAGGCCGGGTTAGCGGGCGTTAGAACCCATCAATAATTAAAATGCAATGCATCCTTACATAGTATAAAACAAATTCGCTTCTTTCTGTCTGTCCCTATGTATGCTTAGTTCTATAAAACTACGCAACGGATTTTGTGCAGAGGAAGGGCACATTTCTCGCAGAACGGATGGCCGATGAGGCCGATAAGTTCTGGACGTCTTTCGGCTGAAATTATAATGATGCATTACATAAATTACATAAAATAATACATAATTTATCAAAACCTAAGTTCTGCCCTTTGATATTTAGATATCCAGACTAGCACAGCTAAATCTGGGTTAAATTCTAACAAGAACTAACTATTTAAATAGCTTACCACGCCAAGTCGGACTACAGTAAATATTAAATGCTACTGCTAACTGAAGACTCGTTAGTTGAAGCAAACATTATAGATAATTCAGCAGTTTGTGGGATTCAATATTTTATATTCTCTATATTTGTACTTGAATTAGAGAATCTTACAAGATTGTTGAAAAGGATATTTGTAGTATCTGTGGTTAAAGATGTCTTGTCGCGAGTTTAGTGTGGCATCTTCTCAGAGCTTATGTAAGTCTGAGGCTTCATTATTGACTGGTAAGCTTAGTTTTTAACTTATCTATTAGTACAAATTAAAACCTCTGACAACCAGACTCTAGCTTTCGCTAGCGGCTTTGCCCATTTGGAAGTTGAATATGATCCCACGGAACGTGCTACTATTATGATAAAAAGGTATCCCAATCCTCGTCTAGTTTATCCAGTTGCCGAGTTTCATACAAATATTTTCAGTGAATATTTTTCGTGAAACACGTAAACATTTTGGATTTTTCGTAGATACAGAGGGAAAACTGGATAAAATTTATTTCTACTTAAGAATAAAAAATTGTAAACGTTTAGTCAAACATGGACTAAAAAGTACTATTTTATTTGATGTTAGTTACTTGTAGAAATGTTTTTTTTTATCAAACCTTTTCCCTGAACCACTATCATTCATGCTGTCTGACAGAACAGTCGATTAAGTTTTTCTGCTACCACCAAGGGAAATCAGGATGAGCATAGCTTTTTTTATCTTACAGATACAAGGTGGAAAGTTGATAAGGTGAAGTCTGCTTAAACAAGAATGAAGCAAATACGTTATCTTGATGCAAGAATAAAACAGTAGGTAATATTTGGAACTCAATAATGTATAAGTTTACGCACTTCTCAGATTATGTTAGTCGTATAATAATTATTGTAAGTCTATCTATATTTTCGTCGCATTCTAGAAATTTCTGGCCCAAGACTATCTCTAACAAACAGCTGCTAGAAAAATGAGACGAGAGTCCGATCAACCACCAGATCAAGCGACGCAAGTGGAGATGGATCCAGTCACAGCTTCGAATGGATCCTGATCAAATACCCAAGGAAAGAGGAAGCGTTACCGTTGCCGTCAAACCTAACGTCACACCGTGTTGGGTGAAGCGACGAGTTGCAAAAAATGCATTGACGAATGACGTGGAGCGAAGTGAAGCGTGAAGCTCAAGATCTTTTGCAATGGAAGACTACTGTGGACACCGTCTGTCCCATCTAGGGGTCATAGGACGTTAAGTCAAGTAAGTCAAGTCTATCAATCTTTTATTCTATTAGATAAGGATGTAACTTGGAATATGGATAAAACAGAATCTGGATTAGGAAGTGTGAATTTTCATCCCGGTATAATGTTCCCTTGGGATAATAAAACATTTTCAAGCAGGCGGAGCCGCGGGCAGTAGCTAGTAGAAAATAAATATTAAATAGATATCAGATGTTCAATCTCAACGAATTTGCAACTTTATGAAGGGTAACTAAAGTTGAAGAAAAGGGTAGTCTTATCAGCTTACTTAGTTCATTATTTAGTAGTCCTAATTCTTTTAGAAGGATTTTTTGCAGTTTTCAAGGCACTCTTCGGCCCTTTTATTATAATCCAGGAAAAAGAGTACGTACTTTTTTAATAAATTTGTCTCTTTCTATTTATTTTGAACTGAAGTGATACATGTTCGTTTTTAGTGTGAATAAAATGACCCGATATTTTTTCGAAATAATGAGAAGCAAATATTATTAAGAAGAAATAAAAAGGGTCACACAGTAATATACTATAATAATAGGATTAAACTGCCTAGACTTAGAGTATAATTTGAATTTACATAATCATTTTATAGCGACACTGTTTAATATATAACTTACGTGCCCATCTTATGAAACGTCTCAGGAGCTAGCTTAATACACGGTTCGAATTGGTCGAGTATAAGTGATAAACAAATCATAGCCCGCCATGCACCGAAATCTACACAATCTCATCATAGCGAATGCAAGATATGAAAATATGGATATTCCTATTTTCTATAAGAAGATCAACTTATTGCGTGTTATTGCTCGGTGTCCGAGAAGTGTGAAATAAAGCTGATGGCAGACGAAAGGCTTATTATTATTATTATATTACAGCTGGGATTGGAAACCCGGTCGAGTGTGCACTGCGGCTGTCGGGTGTCGGGTCTGTTCTGTTAGTGGACGAAACGCCCGAGTATAACATTAAAAAGAAAGGCTATTTATTAGTTCCTTATTTGTATTGCTTTTCTGTAAGTGGTGGCCCAGTGGTAACGGTCGTGACTTACAAGTTGTAGGTCGTGGGTTCGAACACAGACAGGCGCTTTAATCAATCTGCCTAGCCTTTTCCCAACTACATTGGGGTCGGCTTCCAATCTTACCGGAATCAGCTAAGTACCAGTGTTTTACATGGAGCGAATGCCTATCTGACCTCCACAACCCAGTAACTGGGTAACTGTAAGCTTGAGATCTGACACTAGTCTTGCCATGGGGTACCATACCCCTCGGCAAGACTGGTGTCAGATCTCAAGCTTCTGACTACCCGTAACGACAGTCAAAGATCTTCAAATGACAGCTGGCAGGCGCAGGCGCGGCGGAAAACATGGTGAGGAAACCGGCATGTCCTGGAACCATTCATTGAGGCTCAACTGGCTGCCAAAAAGTTGGGGATCCTTGCAAAGGTGAGACGGTAGTTCACGCCTGAACAGTTGCTCAACTTGTCTCAAGCGCAAGTTCGGTCATGCATGGAGTACTGCTCTCATCTCTGGGACGGATCTGCCAAGTACCAGCTGGATGCACTAGAGTCGTTTGAAAAACGGGCCAAGAGGCTCATCGGCAATGAGAAACTGGTCAAGTCAAGGCTCCAGAGCCTTGAACATCGGCGCCAAGTTGCCAATTTGTCGGTTTTTTATCAGTTACATTTCGGGGAGTGTGCGTTGGAATTGCATTTTTTTAATGTTTTTTTTTATTGTCTATAGGCTTGCGCTTGACCACTATCTCACCTTATGGTAAGCGATGATGTGGTCTACAGTGAAGCACGCTTGCCTAGAAAAAACCCATTCACTCTTGAATTAAAGACCCCTAGATTGTAGCTATCGGGAAACACAGACTCCGGCAGGGAATTCCACTCCTTAGCTGTACGCATAATAAAAGTGTCCCCAAAACGTTTTATGCGTATGGGTGGGATGTCCACCATGTACCGATGACGCATCGCCGTACGTCTGGTAGTCTTATGATGGAACGGGCTGGGTGGAATTAGTTCATGCATGTGAGGCCATGGTGGATCCTTTGAACTTGTTCTTGCAAGCAGTCTCCGAATGGGGTCAATCTGGTCAAGTTTTATGCTGCTAAAACCTAGGCGTGTCTTTTTTTCTCTAAAAAGAGCCTATTTCACCCGGCTCCAATTTTCCGTGATATAACCAACTTTTTGGCAGCCAGCTGAGCCTTTGCCTCAATGTATGGCCAAAATTGAGAGTCGATGTCAACGTAACGCCAAGAAGCTCAAGATGGTCCATTATTGGTACGGGCGATAAACAAAAAAAAAAGTAAGACATGTGACATTTAACAATCCTCACTGGGCCCGCGTTATGGATTATAGCCCACTCCCTCTATGAGAGGAGGCCTGTTTCCGAGCAATGGCAACATAAAAAGGCATTGTAAAGGAGTCGAGACAATCTCGCACATTATTGCAAAATATTTTTTGCTGAATTTTAGGAAATGCAATAAAAACTGTGGGGATTAAACCCCGCATGTGGGGTGTTTTTTTCGATTAAAAGAAGTATATTTTACGGCCTTCATGTTTTGATACTACAGGTCCGGACACATTGTATAACGTAGTCAGTCCCTTACATTTGGCATTTTGACAATCGTTATCGCTGATAGAAAGTCACTTTATCACCAGCCTCTGGACTTCTATAACTCAGTCTGGGCTCAGATTCTTTTATCACCAACGACCTTGAGAGAACAAAATGCGCTTACGTTTCACACCCGCGCGACCAAAAATCCATTATTCTTTTGAACTTTCCTTATTGACATTTTCCATTTTAAATGTTGATAATTAAATTGTCGTTGAGATGGTGACAGTTTCATTAAAATACGCCCGGCGGTTTTGGTGCGATTGTCGTTTTTTTTTCGTGTTAGACATACCTTTACAAATAAATTTCACTATTTTATACGAATAAACCTCAAAATTTTCCTATAACAAATTAAAAAAAAAAGATCTTATGTGACATATAGTTTTTCAAAAAAATACAAATAGCCGTTTAGATGTGATTCTCATTTTAAAACCACATACTGAGGGGTATATGCGCCTTAAGACATAACGGAGCGATATATTTCACAGCCAGTACAGAAAAACATGGATACCAAGGAAATAACAGTACTGCCACAAGCGGCAAGAAAATAAATAAGCAACCTTTTTATTTCAGCCATCATTTTCAACACTAAGGCCACGAGCTAGGTAGAGAGTCAGCAATAAGTTCTAATTAAACTCCGGGCTGTTACTGAGAAATAATTACAAAACCCAATAAAACTAAGCCTGGCCTGGGAATTGAATCCAGGACTCTACTAAATCAACGGGGCAGTCACAGCGTCGGGGTAGGTTGAAAATACAAAAATTTAATCACTCTATATAACTTTTATAATTAAAAATGCTTATTGCACCTTACCTATTCAATTTTCTATTCCTCGTATTCCCTTAAAGAACATCCAATCAAATAACCTTTCATAGAAGAAATTAACCTTGGTTAAATTACCTTTCATACATGAGAAAAACCATTCAATGGGATTTAAAATAATATTTAAATGCAATCCTCACTGCAAACCATAAATTCAATAATCAATGAAAAATTAATTACTTTTGCCTTTCAGATTTCAATTAGTCGTAATTACGAAAACACTTTTCAATGGACTACTTAAAATCTATTTCTGGACTGTGTTGCACTGAAACGTTTATTTAGTATGTCCGTGTGAGCGTGTTATGAAATTTCATGATTTTGAAGAAGATTAAAGCAAGTTTTAGTGGTCAAATAGTTTCTAAGTTGCGAAAATTACGAAAAGATACATTGAAACAACCTTTGGAATCACCAATCCGCATTGAGCAAGTGTGGTACAGATACTGTATGAGAAGAGGCCCAGCACTGGAATAGTAACAGGCTGGTATTATTATACTTTTTTATTATATGCTTTATTGTACACCTTAAAATACAATTATAAAAATAAACTTAAAATTAATACAAATACAATGGGCGGCGTTATCGCATTCCGCGGTCTCTTCCAGGCAACCTGGTATGAACAGTAATTGTCTGGACTTGAAGTGGGATTGTCATTGGTATGACATTAAGATTGTCAAAATACTACATTATAATAGATACTCAGATAAATACATATGCTATGTAATATATACATAAATACATACATATTAAAAATAATGGCAATAAAAATAAATGATGAATGACTCCATAGATAATCACAATCACAAATCAGCACGCTAAGACGAAGACAGTGACAGTTAGTAATGTTCCGTTACGAGTCTTTTGAATACAGGTAATGTTTGAGCACGTATGATTGGATCTGGCAATGCATTACACAGCCGAGAAGCCTGGGCAGTAAAGGAATTATCCAAAAAAGTCGTGCAATGTGTTGAAATTTGAAGTCGTAAGTTGTCGGATGACATTGGGTTGTTTTACAGGTTTATTTATGTATAGCCTGTATGTATTTATGGTAGCCAGTCAGGCTGTGCTTGCGGCTTCGCTCCTATCAACTGCCTACCCTACCCTACTTACCTACCTGCCTATCTTGCTTGCCTTGCTACGTACCCTACCTACTTTTTTTCCCCAATTTTACTTCTAGTGTCATTCTTCCGCGGAGAATCTTAACCCCGCCACTCAGAAAATGATGTCAAATGCATAACGCCATCTATCGAATATGGAGTTCAACTGTCCGAGTATCTGAATTGTATGTGTTGTGATATTTTATTTCTTGAATACTTTAAATTCATCCAACTTTTGATAGAGTGAACCGATTGCGATGCAACTTACGCACAAATAAGTTATCTACATTGGTTTCGTACATTTTATGTGATGCGAACACAACTAAACAGATACTTAAACAGACAAATACCGAAAATTACTGGGAATGTCATCTGGTGGTTACCCTTTAACTAACAACCTTGCTATTTTTGGTGGAAATATTTTCGATGTACAAAACTACTTTTCTACAGATTTATTATATGTATTGATATTGATAATATCTAATAGCTCTCGCTGAAACGTGAACAGCCATTCCGATCTGCTTCTACTTTCGATACCCACGGATTGGACTCAAGTTAAAGGGCAAAATCTACAAGTCCGTGATTATATCTGTCATACTGTATGGATCAGAATGTTGGGGTGTGAAAACGATGGATGATAAGAGATTGCATGTAACAGAGATGGGAATGTTGAGATGGATGTGCAGAGTGACGAGAATGGATAAAATGAAAAATTTGTATATTAGAGAAAGTTTGAAAATGGCGCCAGTGACAGAAAAAATTGAAGGAAACCTTTTGTCCTGGTATGGTCATGTGATGAGGAGGAATAAAACGCATGATACTAAGAGAGTTATTAATATAAATGTGATTGGATGGAGAGGGTGGGAAGGCCTAAGAAAAGATGGATGGACAGTGTGAGGAGTGACATGAAAGAATAGAGACTTAATTATAGCGTGACTGGGAACAGGACGGTATGAAAGAAGAAAACGTGTTGCGCCGACCCCAAGTAAAATGGGACAAGGGCAGGAAGAAGGAGATGTTTAATAGAAAATAATAATATGGAGGCTAGTCACCACCCGTAAAGAGGACTTCATAACGCTCAATTAATTATTAGTATCACTGAGAAAGTTACTCACTTTTCTAAATAATACCTCAAAAGAAATTTGAATTATTCCCCTTGTGTCCAGTTGATGAGTTTTGATAAATCTCATTACCATAAATGCAATTAAATTTCGCATTCAAATTGAGACTTAATAAAGCTCTGTTATACACATTAATTACATTAACTAATTGTTAATGACTCTGTTGGGATTGCCAGCGCAAAATACTAATTACCAGCCCGTGAAAATGTGTTGCCAATTTAAAAAATGCGTCATCTTTTTGTTGGAACGACAAAAAGCTTTTACCTAAATTAAACACTAGTGCTGAAAAACTAATCATAAAGTTTGTACCTATTCTGGGAATTAATTCTGTTTGAGTTTGCTGTATTAAAGGTAATTTAACTAAGGTTAATTTCTTCTATGAAAGGATATTTGATTGGATTTTCTTTAAGGGAATATGAGGAATAGAAAATTGAATAGGTAAGGTGCAATAAGCATTTTTAATTATAAAAGTTATATAGAGTGATTAAATTTTTGTATTTTCAACCTACCCCGACGCTGTGACTGCCCCGTTGATTTAGTAGACCAGTCAACGGTAGATGGGGATATAATGTGACAGGTGCATAAAAAAATTACTATTACTTTCCCTGCAGAGATATTCTAAATGAGCACCAATTTTTTAATTTCCACCCCATAAGATGTTAATTGTTATAATGCACTAACTGATCGGCAAATAGGGAGCAAAATAGCATGCTGGCCAACCAAACGCGATTTATGAACGAAATAAATCAACCACGATTAGATAGGTTCTTCTACGATAGAGCAATGATTTATTTCAGCCATTTTTAATTGTTAAAGACTGGTTTTCGTGAGTTATGGTT